>JACEGR010002181.1:0-137601 GCA_014170235.1 Listronotus bonariensis | reverse complement strand
GCAAATTTTCAACATTACTGACAAATGTTAACATAACTTCTTGCATGACGTATACGTTGTTAGGCTCGTAGGCATTGCTGTGAATAACGGCAAATTCAACGGCCCCACAAAGAACACTGGGTCAGTCGGTTCCGTTGAGTTAAGATTGAAAGTTGTGGTTATCCTGAAATTACAGAACTGGTTCTTTGAATGAAATATTTGTAGATATCTGATAAATATATTTTAAACTGTTATTAATAGCAACGACTTTATTCAAAACATAATATTTAACTGAGACATGTCAATTACGACTCCACAGGCTCTGGCTTACGTGCTGGCAGCCTGAGTGAATTACTACTTGGCCTGATTATATCAAAACCATACAGACATATCGTGCCAGCATTTTCTGGGTAAGCCTTTGCACATCTTACTTAATGGTGATGCACATAGAGAGCGTTTATTTAAAAATTGGTCATAAATTGAATTCCTGAGGATGTACTCAATAATCAACTAATCAACGTCTGATCGGTGTCAGTCTTCCTTAAAAGAGAATCAACGAAAATTGTTAGAGAACTCTTTTTTAGAGCGAAAATTTTCCAGAATACGATGAGCGGGATTTTAAACAATTTGTCTAAGAAAAATATGTTCTGACCACTCAACATTTTTTGATATGATATTTCTTTAAATGGTCCCAAACACGAAGCGCGTTACCGTGCCATATGCCTGGTAAATTAGTATTCTGCCGCCAAAGCTGAACGACAACTCTTCCTCGCGCCGATCACCGGCGCGCATCCTGCTTCCATGCATCGGCGATAACGATCAGCACTAGCTTTGCGAGACGTACTACAGCCGAGCGAATGTGATATTGCCATCGGACGGCACGTGAGCTGACGTGTTTTTACGTCATAACAGTATCGTAAAATTACATACGTACTCGTATGCCGTTATACATTGCCGACTTTTGTGAGTTCGATGATCTTCGCAAAACTTGCACTCGCACTGCAGTCTGTTGAGGTGCGGTTTTACTTAACTGTCTTCTTTTTTTTAAGGACGAAGAAAAAAGAAACTACTCTTTTGCGAAGTCTTCTCGGTTTGATAAGATGCTTAACTTTTTCATTAACAATTCTCGTTGGCGGTATTGTTAGGTGGTGAATAATTGTGCTGATATCAAAAAAATGTGTTAATTGTCTGACAGTTCACAAAAGACTGCAAAGTCAACATGGGCCCAAGCTAGTAGAGCCATGGGACACGGGACTAAACACTGAAGATTCAAAAAAGCGAAAGACTTCCGCAGCAGCCTTGAAATCTAGAGAAAGAATCTAACAAAGTGGGAAGTGCTCGAGCTCTTGTGCTGAGGTCAGGTAGATGGTCATTTATCACGAGTTTCTTCTGTTGTGAACTAGTATAGTGAACTATACTGACAATTTTCAGATTAGAAGCTCATGAGGTTCTATAAAGGCGATAGATTCACTATTAAAGCTTCCGACGACGGGGCAAGAGGAAACCTTTCAGGCTTATGATCACACGAGACGAATATTGTTCTGAATAGCAACTCAGAATGGATTTACATGCCCGCAACAATAGCCCATGTATGCGGATTGCATACATATAAAGCAATAGCGAAAAATATTTTTTACAGAACAAGTTTTCTTGAAGCCGCCGGTTGGTAGATACAATGTTTGGCAAACAGTTAAGGATACTAAACACACAAAGACGAAGCTGCGTCTCGCTCGTAACGCGGTACGCTCTCTGCAGAGATTTAGCTGTCTGCTGCGATAGCGAATGATGATTGCTTGGGATACATTATGACTATTATGCCCCAACAATATTAAATTAACTTCCGCGAAAGATATATCGTAGATCGTTTCGCGCTTCTGTTTTCCAAATCAGGTTTAGCAGATGGTTTATAACCCGAAAACTTGCTGGTATTATCGTCTGATGAATGGAATAGTTTGCACTATAGCGTCGTTGATGATACACAACGTTGGCGCCGAGAACTGTTCGAGGCACGATTGTTTCACTACACACTCCAAAAAACAATACTAAAGCTGAGCGTTTCAAGAATTCTCGCATTCGTAAAACTTCCTTTAAGATTTGTGGTCACAGCACATCGGCCATACGAACAGTTCCGAAGTTAAAATAAGACTGTCACACGATTAAAACCCAATATTGTACTCGCGATTTCAGTTGCTTATTCCAGCTCACCACCTCACCGCGCAGTGCCAGATGTTTGCAACAGGGGCCGGTAGCCATTGCGCAATATTTTCTCTAATAACTGACATGATAAATTACATTAAAAATCAATAGTATCGCCATTAGCACGCAAAATAATAAAGGTAAGATTTATGGTTTAATAGTTAAAGAATAACTGTTTGATTATGAAGTTTTTATTTGATAAAATGAATAAACCGTTAGGTCAACAATTAATATTTTTCGATTTGATTATATGTGAGTTTGGGCGTTTAATGAAAATGGTAAAAACGCTCGTGTGTATTAATAGTTAATAAAAACATCTGCTGCTTAGCTCATAAAAATACTTCAGCAGACGTATCTTCCATCACAGTGACGTGTTTATGCTCACGTTTCTTCAATGTTAAGATAAAATCCATGCTGTTAAGCCAGTTCATATTTAGGTAGGGATTTTTAAATTGTTCAAACATTCAAGTGCAAATCATGGTTACCAATACGTAAAGGCTGCTCAAAAATTAACACGATAATTTCTCGAAATTTCGCACCCAGAGCATTACAATACCAGTATACTCAAGCCATTCAACAAGTTTTATTCTAAGATAAATTGGTCATGTCTGAGGATGTCCCAGGCCGGCGACGTACTGACGATTTGTGCCTTCTTTTTTTCTCGGCGTCAAGCAAAATCCCCAAACTACACATAAAAACCCAAAGCCGAGTCTCTACTTATACTCTTAGTTATTCACATTTACTTCTGAAAGAAATTATTACTGTCTCAAAATTACCGTTTATGATGGTGGAGGAGTCAACCATCATTTTAACTGATGTGGAAAGGGAGTCTCATCAGAAGTTGTGCCACTTAAGATGGCGCCACACAGAGGGATTTGAGTCACTAATAAGCATGCATTATTAGATGAGATATGACACAAAAAGGAATATATAGATTCTGTGAATAAAAGGAAAGAAATAATAAAACTCCATCGACTACAGTGGTTATCCACTTGCTACATCTCCGATGGCTACTTGACTTGTTCAAGACAGTAAAGATGGCTATCCTCCTCCACTGTCCATATACGTTCAGCATAACATACTTTAGATTGATTTAAAAAATTAAAGGCGACAGCCGAAGAACGTGCGAGTGCGCAGTTTAGAATGCTTAAACTATCGAAACAAATATAACACGTTATGCGGTATCGCCAGCAGAGTCATTTCCGGTTAACCGGAAGCAATAGAAAACAAGTAAGCAGCCAGAAAACAAAATATCAAATCAATGTATTTCTTTTATACATTAATTGATTCAAATTTCTTTATTTGATTATCAATTTACTGGCGGTTAAGCAGTGCTGTACTGGCTCGGTTCAGCCGATAAAAAATGGGTATTCAGATCGTGCGTTAAAATATCTACCATTAAATTGCCAGAAACACATTTGTTTAAACCGACTGTTAAAAGGCACTATTGAAGTATTAATTCTTAAGACAACAGCAAGGCAATTTTGTGTCAAAAACCAAATAAAACAAAGAGTAATACGCAGCTGGAATGCCCATGCACCACTATAAAGCAACAAAGTGCTGAACAGCATCAGGCAAATCCGCCTCTGCACTCCAGCTTACGCAGAGTTAGCTACTTAGGCTCTATGATGATCAAATCAATAAAACACTGTGCATAAATTATTTATTCAATAAATTATAAAATTATTTAAAAACCACGATATTAACTGTCAATAACTCTTGACCATGAATTGTAAACATGGACTTCTTATAGCCAGTTCAAATTGCCGATGAGGGTTTTTGGTCGCTGCTTCTAATTTTAATTATCAATATTCAAATGTAAAATTATAGTATCGCCTGAGAAACACCGGCATTTTTAATTATTTTTCAAACTCTATTTTAACTAAACGTGCTAGGGTGTCTTCCACTAACTGCGATTACAAAGCTAAAGGGCGAGTTCCTTTATATTTGTTTTAGGAAGAAAGTCTTTATGAACATATGTCCGGAGTTGCTTTCAGTTTCTGAGATACAGGGCGTTTTAGTTTAAAAAAGTCGATAGTTTATAAATATTTTAATAAGAATCTACAAAGCTAGATTTTTTATTTAATACAGTTACTTTCGAACCTCTACTGGATGTAAATGGTGCAAGAGGCCTTCAGGTGGGTCACCACCCAATATTATTAGGAAACATGTACGCACACTGTAAAGAGCGTGCAAGCAACATAAAATAAAAACCGAAAAATTGCAAAGGGGACTGTCTTATCATATAAATATATATCATTCTAAGAAAACGGTGCTTAGTGTGGGGTTCCCATAAACTTAATAATACTGTTACCGGTTGAGAGGTGTTTTATATGAGTTATTTATTAGATGTCGTGAGTTATATTACATATAAGTCACGCAAAGAAAGTTTAATCTCGAGCCGAAGGGCGAGAGAGGTAATTCTCTTAAGTGACTTATATGTAAATAACTCACGTGTCTAATACAAAATTTTATCCAACACTTTCGTATAAATCGTTTTTAATATCGAAGAACAATTTGAAAACGTCATCCACATTGTTACTTGTCATTGTCAACACCCGCACCGTGTTTTGTATTGTCCATAATTACTAGTGAGCTAGAGCGGCACTTTAGCTCACTGGCTGCACTTATAAGTACCATACTTTACATCCTCAAAATCTGATCAATTATGTAGATTATATGTAAGTGTTGATAGGATACTAAAGTACCATATTTTTAAAGTTTGCTGACAAAAATTGACTTTCTTGACTGACGGTTAACGCTAAAAACGGATGCCAGAGAGCCTCCACAAATGGGGCGAATGCTCTTCTTGTGCACCAAGAATCACTTATGAGAAGTGTCAAAGCAGGTCAGCTAAAAATGTCGTTACTGTAATACTGAGAGAGTGCTCTACTCTAACAGTGCCATTACTCGGTCTCCCTTCGCTCATTACTACCTTCCCGGACTTTTTGCCCAGTATATCAAGCCCTTGCCACAGCCATCGCAGAGTTTACCTATCTCCTAGATGGAGCCTGAGGAGCAGGCGCGACCAGCGATAACTTCTGTCAGGGACGTAGAGGCATTGCGAAATCACGATTCGGTCGGCAGGTCTGTTCAAAGCCGGTAGCATTATCAGCTGATAGGAAGCAGAGTCGTGCCTTGTCAGACTTTTTGTTTACAGTAAAAACTGGAAATTTGCCGTTTCATTTGGTTGTATGTTTGCAGAGGGATTTCCAGTTGCCAATGCTTTAGCGGCTTAGTCCGGGAGACATCACATATTATTGGCTCCTGGACTCGTTTTTATTTTAGAGATTTTTGATGGTGTTTTAGTCAATGAGATAATAGTTTTCAGTCATTCGTGTTTTTATATACATAATGATACAGATGAGTGTCCGCTAATTAATGGTACACAGAAAAACCACAGATTTCTTATGCGAAATATACCCATTTAGGATTTAAACAAACATACCTATAACCAAAAGTTAATGATAAGAAAGATGCATGCATTTCATGCATTTGGATAATTTTGATATGTTTTAAACATTTTAATAAAACTCGGTATCCAGAAGTTTTTAGATATCAGCTATTTATATCTGCGCAGTTGTAATTTTAGCTAATACGATGTTATGGAAGGTACATACATACTTTCGGGGCACTGAACAACTAAAACGTGAATACGGTTTGTCAAGACCGATTCTTTACCTAAAGTATACCTTTTTGTGCAAAAAGCATAGAAAAGCCTACTATTTTACATACATACAGTAACAAAAAATTGGGTAGTTTTAGAGAATTTTTAAATAGTGTACACCATCGCCCTCTATAGTCTACACACAAAAATTAATATTCGATCTGGAAAAGCTAATGTTTAAAAACCCTAGATACCGTTTTATTAAGATATTTAAAAGGGAACAATTATCAGAAATAAATTTACCATCTCTTTTACTACACCCTTCGTATCTTCCTTATTATAAACTTTTGGATATTAGGTATGTTTGTTTAAATCCTAAATGGGTATTTTCGCATAAGAAATCTGTGGTTTTTCTGTGTACCATTAATTAGCGGACACTCATCTGTATCATATGTATATAAAAACACGAATGACTGAAAACTATTCGACTAAACACTATCAAAATCTCTAAAATAAAACGAGTCCGAACCAATAATATGTGATGTCTCTAAACTAACCAAAAACATTAACAACTGGAAATCCTTGCAAAATATACAACCAAAATGAAAATGGCAAATTTCCAGTTTTTACCAAACAAAGCTTCGGACAAGGCACGACTCTGTCATCAGCTGATAATACTACCAACTTTGAACAGAACTGCCAACCGAAATCGTAATTCTCACACCCTCACGTCCCTGACAAAAGCTATCCCCGGTCTTGCGTATGTCTAAACCCCTTCTCATAAAGAAACTCTGATGGACACAAGCTTTGATATACGAGGTGTCCGGAAGGTAAGGTAAAAAATGAAAGGGGAGATTGAGTAAGCCATAATGTTAGTACTTCATATTAACATTTTGCTTTGACTGCTTGATTTCTTTATGATTTTTGTACAAGAAAGGTATTCCTTATTTAAAGTGATATCTTGGACCGTTTTTAATAAACCGTCAATAAAAAAATCAATTTTTTCAACAAATTTTTAAAATATGGTAAAATTCTTTTATCCAACACTTACATATAATATCTACATAATTGATCAGATTTTGAGGATGTAAAGTGTACTATAAGTCACTAGTGAGCTAAAGTACCCTTTAGCTCACTAGTGAATTATGGACAATACAAAATTTTGTTGCTGGTGTTGACAATGACAAGTAACAATTAATGGATGACGTTTTCAAATTATTTTCGATATTAAAAACGATTTATACGAAAGTGTTGGATAAAATTTTGTATTAGACACGTGAGTTATTACATATAAGTCACTTAAGAAAATTACCTCTCTCGCCCTTCGGGCTCGAGGAGTTAAACTTTTCTTGCGTGACTTATATGTAATATAACTCACTTATCTAATAAATAACTATAAAACAATTTTTAACTGTATTATTAAGTTTAAGGGGCTTACAAACACCGTTTTTAATGATATATATTTATATGATAAAAATGACCCCTTTTCAATTTTTCAGTTTTTATTTTATGTTGTTTATGCATACTTTTTAAAGTGCGTACATTTTCCTAATAATATTGGGTGTGGTGCCTACTGAGACGCCTCTGTACCCAATAATTTTAATTCAGTAGGGCGGAAACAACTGTATTAAATAAAAAAAACCGCTTTAAAGTTCTTATTAAAATATTTATAAATTATCGACTTTTTTTTAAACTAAAACGCCCTGTATCTCAGAAACGAAGTAACTCCGGACATATGTTCATAAAAACTTCTTCCTAAAACAATATAAGGAATCACCCTTTAGCTTTGTATCGTAGTTAGGAAACACCCTATATATTTAGTTAAAATAGAGTTTGAAAATAATTAAAAATGCCGGGTGTTTCTCAGAGGCGGCTCCCCTATAATTTTTTTACATTTGAAGATATTGATAATTAAAATTAAGCTTGCAACGTTGTTAAAAAGCCCTCATCGGCATAATTTTGAACTAGTATAAGAGTCCATGACAATTCATAGTCAAGTTTTTCTTGTTGTTGTGGCAGTTAATATCGTGGTTTTTAAATAATTTTTATAATTTATTGAATAAATGAATTTATGCACAGTGTTTTGGTGGTTGTCATCATAAATTTCGTAAATAACTCTGCCATAAAGCAAAAGGTGCAAAGTCGGATTTGTTATGCCTGCAGTATAAATATTCAAGAACTTACTTTTTGTTACTTTATAAACAATTACGCGGAACGTTAGCTGCGTAACTACTCTTTGTTTTATTTAGTTTTTTAACCTAAAATGCCTTATATTTTGTCTTAAATTTAATGCCTTTTTTTTCAATAGTGCCTTTGCTTTAGTCGAGACACAAACCCAAAATCGTATATTTCTGTAGATATGGTAAATATTTTTAACACTTTTGATCTAGATACCCATTTTTATCAGCTGATTGACCGAATTGCAACACTGCTGCTCCTTAATTTGAATTGACAATAGAAATGAAATTTGGAATGTCGTTATTTGACATAAAAATACATTGGTTGATATTTTTTGTTTTCTATTACTTACTTGTTTTCTATTACTTCCGGTTTAACCGGAAATGACTACTACTTTTAACTTTTAAATGACACCACCTGTGTATTTTGTCTTGTTTCGATAGTTTATGACATTCTAAATATAACCACACCTCACTTTTTGACACTTCAGCTGTCACTTATTTAATTTTTTTAAATCCAATCTAAAGTGCCATGATTATGCTGAAACAGTTATATGGATAGTGGAGGGAGGATAACCATCTTTTATGGCGGACAAGTTGAAAAAGTGGCCATCGGAATGTAGCAAATTGGGATGGCGCCACTGTAGTCAGTGGAGGATTTTGGTATTTCTTTCCTTTTTATTTTAAGTCTATCTGTTCTTTTTCATTGTGTATCTCACTCTAATAATGCATGCTTATTGGTTGATAAATCTCCTCTGGCTACTGTGGCGCCATCTTAAGTTGCTGCTTTCGACGGACACTTTTTATGTTTTAAAATGATGGTTATCCTTCCCTCCACCATCCATAAACAGTTAATTTTGAGACAAGTAGCAATGAAAGTCTTTCAAATTTAAATGGTAAGTGCTTAAAATTAATATTAGGAGCTCGAACTTGCTGGGATTTTTTATATGTAGATTTAAGTTTTGCCCGAGCACCGAAAAAAAAGAAAACTTTAATCGTCCAAGGGTACATACATACAGCCCTAGGACGTACTCGGGCACTTGGCCGGGCACATCCTTAGAATAAACATTTGGGTGCAGCAGAATTGCCACTAGTAGGTATATGCTCTAAGGTTGCAGAAATTTTCAAGAAATTATAATAATTTTATTTTTTATTTAGCAAACTACATGGTAAGTAACCATGGTTACTGAATATTTGAACTAATTTTAAAAATCCCTACCTAAACTATGAACTGGCCGAAACGGCAACATGGATTTTATCTTAACGATAGAAAAAGCAATGAATAGGTAATGCACAGTACGTCATTGGCTAAACTCATCCACGTCGCGAGTGTTGGAGATGCAATCTGCTTTGAAATTATTTTTTTATGACTGGTCATAGTGGTCATAGCTGAATAATGGTGTTTTGAATTGCTCGGTTATTTAACTAACTCTACAAGCGATTTTTGCATTTTCGTATTGGCACTGGCTAAACCACCGCCGGCTACATATATAAAATCCGTCGAAAATTATAATTAATTTGTTATTACCGGCAGTTTTAACTAATTTTATCAATAGAAGCCGCCGTCCGGCGGTTTTGCTTATAAAAACTATTAAAAACCGCCGAAAAATAGTTAAAGCTAATCTTACCTTATTTATTTTGCGTGCTGTAAGCATTAAGTTTTTTGTGGTTTTTATTGTTTAATATTATAGTTATTAGAAAAATATTGCACAGTAATACCGGCCCTATTTTGACATCTGAGCTTGCGCAGATGAATGGTGGAATAAGGACTCTCTTAATAAGTATAGTGCCTGGCTTTATTTATGTCGGTTTTGGCTCGTGCCTTATTTTAGTCTTATTTTAACTTCGGAACTGTTCGTATAACCGAATGTCTGCCGACCACAAAATCTAAAAGTTTTGGAAGTAAAAATTCTTAAAACCTTGCTTTTTAAATGTATTTTTGGAATTGTGTAAAACAAAACCCTACAACACAAAAACAATACAGTGCCTCAGGGCTCAGTTCTGGCACCAACATTATTTCTTCCTCACATCAACGACCTTCTCTCGTCCACAACTAATTCCATTCATAGTTTCGTCGACGATAATACCGCTTCACTTAAGTTTTCAGGTTCCTAAACCCATCACTAAACCTGATTTGGAAAACAAACGCAGAGCGATGCAGATATATCTTTCGCAGGATCTTAATTTAATATTCGATTGGGGCGCCAAAAATCTCGTCCACTTTAATGTATCCAAAACACAATCATGTTCCTTGTCGCGAAAAAGAGTGACCAAATACTCATCCTCTACTTATGAGCGGCCAAGTTTTACAGAGCAAAGACACCTTCAATCTTGTGTGCGTCACATTTGAAAGTATCCTTAACTGGCATAAACACATTGTATCTATAGCCACGGCAGCTTCAAAAAAGCTTGAATTTCTCTTTCGAGCCAAAAGTATTTTTCCCCTTCTAATTTATATACTTTATATGTGTCCCAAATCCGACCTCCTTGGAGTATTGTTCTCATATCTGGGGCATGGCTTCCCCCACAACCCTAAATCCATTCTGGATACTATTCAAAGAACAAGCTATTCGTCTCATTAATGATCCTTCACTTACAGAAAGGTTTCCCTCTCTTGCCCATCGTCGGGCTGTGGTGGATCTATCGCTTTTTTATAGAACTTCCATGGCTTCTAATCTGAAGAATTGTCCAGTATAGTTCCTCCACTCACGGTTCCCAACAGAGAAACTCGTGATCCGCGCGTATGCATCCCTATACGGTCCAACTGGACAGGCCTCGAACTTCCCACTTTGTTCGTTCTTTTATCCCTAGAATTTCTAGAATGTGGAACCTGCTGCCCGCGGAGGTCTTTCCTTTACCCCCAAATCTTCAAGTGTTTAAGTCCCGTGTCAACAAACTCCCTCTTACTTCGCTTAAGACACCCACGGTATGTTAGAATTTAGGCTTTTAGTCTTTGTGGTTTGTCCAAAGATAAAAAAAAATCTTGAAAATTAACAAAGAAAATCCCTGTTAGTAACACATTTTTGATATTAAAGAATATCAACACAATTAATTCCTGCTTCCCTGTAAGCTACCACCAACGAAAATTGTTGTAAGGAAAAAAGTTAAGCGTCTTATCAAAATGAAGATACTCACAAAAATTAGTTTTCTTTTTTTTCTTCGTCCCTTAAAAAGAAAACGAGTTAAAAAATTAAAACCGCACCTCAATTTAACCAGACTGCAGTGCAAGTGCAAGTTTTTTGCGAAATCCTCGAACTGCAAAAGTCAGCTAATAAATAACGGCATACGAACACGTATGAAAAGTAATTTTACGTGCAATTTGTTGGCGGCAAAAGGCAGCCATTTCGTTTATTCGCTCGAGACGCATTCTATGCGCATTCCGATTGCGGATTTACACGATGGCAATATCCCATTACTCGGCATAAAGTTTTTTGTCTGCAAAAAGCTGACGCGATTGTTATGCACCATTAAGACATGAAGCACAAGTTAAAAGCCCAGTTGGGAATTCATAGTTCTGTCGGATATTACAGCCTTGGGAAGAGTTTAATAGACAGCTTTGGTACGAATCATGTGTTAAAAATGGTAAGAATAGCTTAATTTACCAAGAAAAATAGGACTTTGTTTAACATATAAAGCAGTAGCGGCTCGTGGTTTGTCATACAGAAGGTGCTCAACAAAGAAAGCAAGAAAATATCATACATCAAAAAAATGTTGGGTAGTTGGACTTTTTTCTTTTATTTTTTTTTCTTAGACAAAAATTGTTTAAAAAATCCACTCATCGCATATTCTGATGGAAAATTTACCGCTCTACAAAAAAGTTCTCTAACGAATTTTCGATTAAGTCCCTCTTTTAAGAATTATTTACCGTCAGACGTTGAGTTAAGATTAGATTGTGGTCATCCTCGGGAATTTAATTGTAAACCGGCATTTTTAAATAAAACACTCTCTATATTACATCACCATTAAATAGATATTTTAAAGAGCTTTAAGAAAATGCTACTTTTAATATGTCTATCTCTTATAGTTTTGGAAATATGGCCATCCAAACCAAAAAAATAGTAGATATAGGTCTATTTTATCTTCGACACTAAACTTAGATGCGTATAGCTTAGAGCTGTGGAGATCATGAAAATTTGACATAATTTTCAGATTTAAATGGCCATGTTTTTGAAACTATAAGAGATAGACATATTAAATGTAGTATTTTCTTAAAGTTTTTTAAAATATGTATTTATTGGTGATGCAATATACAGAGTATTTTATTTAAAAATGCCGATTTACTATTAAATTTCCGAGGATGGCCACAACTCAATCTTAACTCAACGATTGACGGTAAATTACTCTTGTGGAGTGACTTAATTAAAAATTCGTAAGAGAACTTTTTTGTAGAACGTTGAATTTGCCATTGGAATACACAATTTTGTTTGTGCGTTCTAAAAAAAGTCACCTGGAGAGCCTGGTAAGCTAGGCAAGATTTATACTGCGTATACGTCAATACAAGAAAGGTTATGTTAAACATTTGTCAGTAATGTTTGAAGAAAGTTTGCAAAATTTTCAGTTTCCAACATGTTTCCAACATCTTAAAACTACTGCTGGAACAACAAACAATTGTATACTGTTACAAACATGGCACTGCTGGAACAACAAATTTGACGCGCAGAATCCGAACGGTTTGCAAACATTTCTGATCAGCCTCGCTGGAACAAACCTATTATACGATTGTTTGTTGTTCCAGCAGTAGTTTTCAGATCTTGGAACCATGTTGGAAACTGTTTGAAAAGTTTACAAACTTTCTTCAAACATTAACTGACAATTTCTAACATAACCTTTTTTGTATTGACGTATAAGCAGTATGCACGCCTTGTTTATTTTTCGTTCCAGCAGGAATACTGTTGCCATCATTTCTGACTAATGTTTGGAACAATTTCTGCATTTTACGATTGTTGCTAACATGTTTCCAACATTCTGCTGGAACAAACCTATATTTTCAATAAATACAAAATGTACCAAAAAAAAGCAAATTTTAGAATTTTTGAAATTTACCTACCAGCCTTACTTATAAATCGAAAAACAAAATGTACTAATATATATAGAATTGTTCTAATAAAAAAATAGAAAAATTGACATTATACAGGGTCACTCAAAAATGTTAATTTATTTTTTTAAATGGTCATAGCCTTGACCTTAATTTTTTAGGCAACCCTATTGGCAATACCTTTGTTTAAAAACTATCTTTAATATAAAATAGGTTTATTCGGTAAACAGATAATTGAAGGTCGCTTCCTATTCGGATCTTGACTATAAGGTTAGTTTTCATTGTTTTCAATAGGGTGATGAAAAATTACTATAAAACAACAATAGGACCCATTATGACATAACCTAAGCATCATAATCCGAAATATGAAACTGCGGGCGGCATCGAGATATCATCCATTGGGTCGAGAAAAAACAAACGACTTCTATGAAAGATTTTCTGAATGACCATAATTAATTACACCTTGAAAGATATCCTGTTTACAGCTTTCATTCATGATAAAAATCTAAAGTTTTCGGAGTCATTTTTAAAACTGGGGCTTCAGTCATTGTCCGCGGTTGACAACCACAACCAATATTGCTTTTACATTATACTTTTTTTTCTTTTCGACTGTTGTGGTTACCGGCTTTGTTAAGGTTACTTTAATTTTGGTTTAAGTAAGCTCTTTTAATAAAATATTAATGGAGTTAAAAGACAAAAAGATATAGGAAGCAGAGGCTGTCGCTAGAGCCCGGGCGAGCGGGCAGCCGCCCAGGGCGGCCGTTTAGGGGCGGCCGTATTTAAAAGGAGAAATCAAATAATAACAAAGATATTGATATTAAAAGAATCATAACCATAAAAATAAGTGAAAATCTAAAGTATTTCTAGTATCCGCACATTGGAATTTATTTAAAATATTTATCTACGTATTATGCTAGCGGGTGACATCAAAGAAATATGCTACCGTCCAATGGAAAAACACCGTATGTGCATTTTTAAAACTTTTGATAAAAGAGCGTTTAAAGTACCTATTGATTCATAAATTCCTTGCATTTACATATAAGATATAAATTTAAGGGGAGTTAAAGGGTTAGTAAATCAAATTATTTTTATCAACTTAGTTTTATTATATACTAGTTATGATTCCCGGCTTCGCTCGGGAGTTGATATGAGACCCAAATAACCGTTGTTCTGAATGAAGTTCAAATACTCGACAACAGATGGCGCCACTACACTTAATTTCCAAGTTGAAGGGTTGGAAGAGTCCTTATATCTTTAAAAATACGCCCTTTAGGGTAAAACGGGAACTTTCTTGTTCGAGGGGGATAAAGGGCTATCACACTATATAAGTCCCTTTATCGTATCGGGACTCCTTTTCAAGTTTTATCGGCACGCACATTTTATCAACTTAGTTTTATTATATACTACGCTATGATTCCCGGCTTCGCTCGGGAGTTGATATGAGACCCAAATAACCGTTGTTCTGAATGAAGTTCAAATACTCGACAACAGATGGCGCCACTACACTTAATTTCCAAGTTGAAGGGTTGGAAGAGTCCTTATATCTTTAAAAATACGCCCTTTAGGGTAAAACGGGAACTTTCTTGTTCGAGGGGGATAAAGGGCTATCACACTATATAAGTCCCTTTATCGTATCGGGACTCCTTTTTAAGTTTTATCGGCACGCACATTTTATCAACTTAGTTTTATTATATATAATGATAATGATAATGATTATAGATTATCTCACTAACTAAAAATATTTTACTAATTTGTTTTTATGTTTAGTCACTGTTTGCCTTTATAGTCCAAGAGCCCGTGAGCGGCAGACCTTCGTCATTTTGTAAAAGCTGCAAGTTTGTCAGTGCATGCTCCCAACATGGGTAGATGCAATGTTAGACTATAATGTTTGACTCATGTTGGCTTTGGCAGGTACCAAGTACCAAAGGTTAATGTATTAAAACTTAACTTTCGTCATTTTGTAAAAGCAGAATGTAATAATGTTACTTGGTTACCTATTATAAGATATAGTCGCCAGTAGATTTGACAGTTTCAACCCCTTGGCAGACAACTATAAGAACGTAGTAGCGTTAGGAATTAGCATTATTTGACTTGAAAACGGACAGAGATAGGACTGCCCGAAACGTTGTGTGAATAGTTAACAATAAAGACAATGGAAGTCTAAAATTCCTTAAGTATATATTATTCATCAATATGTACAGTGGTGGACAAAAGTATGGAAAGATTATTATTTTGTACATTTATTGAACACCACGTATATAAAAATTCTTATATTTATATCTGAAATTAGGATAAGGATAAACAACTTTTAACATTGTTGCTGCTTATCTCTGGCTATTTTTCTCTCGCGTTATCAGCATTCTTGGTTTTGCTGCTGGACAAAAGTATGGAAAGATTTTTTCACATCAATATAAATACAAGCTATTTGTATATTTCAGTTTTAGTTTGCATATTCTGCTTATAACTACTTTCTTAACAATGGGAAAAAATAAATATTTTTCCGATGATTTGCGCAATAAGGTTGTGGAGTTTAAAAATCAAGGCCTGAAACAGTGCATTATTGCAAAAAATTAGGAATAACGGAAGGCGCAGTTTCTAAAATATTAAGAAAATTTCAGTTAGTGGGTAGTGTGAAGAGTGCTCCAAAAACCGGGCGACCCAGAAAAACCAATTCCAGAATAGATAAAGTCATTAAACGAATATCAATATCAGATCCAAGAAGACCATCGACGAAAATAAAAGACGAAATATGCCGACATTATAACGTAGATGTATCGGACCGTACTGTGAGGCGTCGATTATGCGAAGCTGGACTTCTAGGAAGAGTTGCAGTTAAGAAACCCCTGCTTTCAAAGAAAAATCGCAAGGCCCGAATTAGGTTTGCTCAACAACATCTAAATTGGACTGCTCAAAAGTGGAATACTGTTCTCTGGAGTGACGAGAGCAAGTTTAATATTTTTGGTTCGGATGGAAGAACATATGTGAGAAGACCAGTAGGAAAAAGATATGATGTTAAGTACCAAATACCAACGGTGAAGCATGGCGGTGGTAACGTGATGGTCTGGGGATGTTTTTCCCGGTCTGGTACGGGACCAATAATAAAAATAGATGGGAAAATGGACCGATTTATGTATAAAGATATCCTAGAGAATACAATGCTGCCATACGCCGAAGAAGAAATGCCACTTACCTGGCGATTTCAACAAGATAATGATCCGAAACATTCTTCACGGTTCGTAAAAACTGGTTTCTGGATCAAAGTGTGGATGTATTAGAATGGCCATCGCAGTCACCCGATCTGAATCCCATAGAACATCTCTGGGAACATCTAGAGCGAAAAATCAGACAAAGAAGTATCCATAATAAAAATGAATTATGGGAGGCCTTGCAAGACGAATGGAACAGAATTCCTGTTGAAGTTTGCCAAAACCTGGTTGACTCAATGAGTAGAAGATGTCGGGATGTAATTAAAGCAAAAGGTTATGCCACTAAATACTAAATTTAGATTAATTTTTTCATATTTTGGATTATTAATTTTTCTTTCCATACTTTTGTCCACTGGAATAGTAACGTTTTTAAGTTAAACTTTTAATAAATGTACGGATAACTTAAATTATTTTTGTTTGTGTTTTATTTTTACCAAGGGTCTTGACTGTGGGGCAAACATATCTAACATTCTCTTGGAATAAAAGTGAATAGACTTTTAAAAATCTTTCCATACTTTTGTCCACCACTGTATGTGCAACTCGTAGGAAGAAGCATATTTCCGTTACTTTTAATGGTGGATGCAAACCCCACCATCGGCTACGTCCGCAAATATATCTTTTTCCTACATGTTAAACAATACCCATATAATATTTTTGCCGGCAATGTACATTTAATTTACTGGCATTGCCAACACTCTTTAATGGCAAGGCATTGGCAAAAGGTATCAAAGAAGACACGAAAGTAGGCAATTGGCCGTTATTGGGCCACAGTGTTGCAGATACTGTGATGGCTTCCATCATTAATAAGTTATGATGAAAAATTCGTTTAGGATAATGGCATTTATTATTAAATAGGTATTGTAAGTTTAATAAGTTGAATGTCCCAAATAAAGCATATTTAGAATTTTGTAATCGAAAAAATGAAAAAAAAGGCCAGAAAACTTTATCATTAAAAAAATTACATAATATAATTTTTATACAGTAACAATAAACCATAAAAAATTAAAGATATGTATTAAAATTAAAAAAAAGATGGTAAATCAAAAACACTTTAAAATAGTAAGTATTCAAGGGACACTTACACTCAATTTTCAGATCCAAAACATAGGGAGAAATATTTTAAAGAGGTTAAATGTCAAAAAAAACTCTTAAATAAATATAATAGTTTTTATAAACACGTCTTTAAAACTTTAAATAAGGCAACTCCCTGATTTCATATAATTTTTTAAGTAACTACAAAGTGTAAAGGTTTTAAAACAAAATGTTTACAGCTTCTAACAGTCTACTTGAATATCTTGCCTTCTCGACTAGCCATCACCAATTAATCACACAACACATACTAATTAGGTAATGAATACACTTAATTATGTCTATTAAAAAACTAATTTCTTTAAAAGAAACTAAAAAGCTAGAAAACCAGGTAGAAAACAATTGCACAAAGCGGTAAAACAAAAGCATCTGTCCAAAATCGTCAAATCTTGTATTTCGGCTAAGCGGGAAATTTGAATAATATGGTTTTGAAAAGTATGAATATGCGTTGAAGGTCTGCCTTCAAAATCAATATTTATTTTCCTGCAACAAAAAGGCATGCTTTATTTAATCAGGATTGGTATGCCGCCATTTTTGTATGCTGCCGGCAATTCGCCTGCATGTAAAATTTATTGGCAATTAAGTGTTTATTTAGGCTTGACTATTTAATGCGTATTAGATGTTGGCATAGTATTGCAACCAATTGCCAATGCTTTACCATCAATGCCAATATGAAAATGTATATTGCCGGCAAATAGTGTTTGCTAGGTATATTATTATTACTTAACAAGATTTTCAGAATAGTACTGGGTACTATCCATTTCCTAAAATCGATTCATAAAGCGCATTTAGATTCAAAAATAAAAACCTCGTTACCTAAACAATGCACAAAATAATATGGCATTAAAATAAACATCATTGCATGTAAAACAAAATGAAAGTTACTAAGTTATTCATAACAAGATATTAACAATATAAGAAAATACATTTAACAGTGTTAAAGTGCTGTTAACATGAAAGAGGCGGGATTGTTCTAAATATGACACGTTCGGTACGTGTGTACAATTTAATTGAAATACAAATATGACTGTAAGTCAAATTAGGAATTTTGAATATACAGGTCCAAGGAAAATAAACTTTTTAATAAGGAGCGCTCGATCCCATTTAAGCCTATGTTCGCTAAATTTTGTGACGTAATCTTTTCCCGTAATTCTTTGTTTACAATCGTACTGGAAGGTTTTTTCGAGGTTTTGGTGTTATTTTTGCTTTAGTCATTGGACTTTTATATGTTTAGTTTTTACTGTTTATAGTTAAATTAAGTAGTTATTAGTACTGCAGTTACAGAGAATTTTAAAACCTGTACACAGGGGTCACTGACCTTTGGATATTTTTTTACAGGGAATTTACGTTTAAATCGTTATTAAGGGTAAGATAAAAAAATTATTTATCGATTTTATTTTATGGTATGCACGTATTGGTTTATTTTGTCAGATAAAAAATCTTATGGCAAACAGGTAAGGTCACAAACATAACCTATATTTTCGGACAAATATAAAAATCGAGCCCTCCTTATTAAAGTTAATCTTCCTTCGATACAGGTCGCTGCATAACCATTTACCCAATAATAGGCTTTTAACCAAAATTTTACAATAGTAAAAAAATAATATTTTAAATAATAGTTAAATACGTCACCAACATGGAAAAATTAAAATTTTAACAAAATTATATATACCTTTTTGTAAATAATTTTTAAAGTTGATTAAAAATTATTCCACAATTTGCGTGTCCAATCAACTTCACAATGTTGCCACTGGTTACGTAAAAAACGTCATGGTAAATAAATATGCCAACAAAGGAACAAGCAATAGAAAATGGATGTCGTAGCTTGTATTTTTTGTGACGTAAGCACACTCTAACTACGTCATGGCCAGTCATCGGACTATGCGCAAAGAGAATGGACAAGAGGAGAGAAACAGTTGATTTACCCCCACCAATTTAAAAATGGCTCCACACCTGCGACTTGAGATTGTGTTCAGCGACCGAAAGAGCTCGTCATTTTTATTTTATTCTTGCTTACAGTTGTTTAAACGCACGTGCTTGGTTAAAAGTATGAATTAATTTATAATTTTTTTGTTTCAGTACGCACTTTTACGTGACATTTTTGTGTCTGAATCAATACTACCAGCCAAATATCTTGCGAACTTTAACCGGTTTGATGGTTAACTTAACACAGCGGGATTACTCGTCATGCGCATGAGAGGTTCTTTTTCGGCTTGATATTGGCTGTTATAAATGTCAAAACTCTTGACTTTCAATATGTTCAATATGGCTGATGTTTTGTGATTGTTGTGGCTGTTTATTTGTTTTGTGTTTTATTCGGTTTAATTTTACGTGTGACCTGTGTTATAAATATAAATTATTAAAACAACATTTGTGTAAATTTATTGGTTTTTAAATAAATTGTTTTTTAAATTATTTACGTTGTTTTTTTATGAATAAAAACAAATTAACACTTTATGTAAGATTCATTTTTTAAACAAAATATTATATATATTAATATTTTACATAAATACGTATAATATATTTAATGAATATCTTGCTGGAGGTAAAAACACAATGAACCAATAAAGGATTTCTGTGTGCGTTACTCCATATTTACAAAATTTCCTTGAACTGTAAGACGGACAAATGACCAGTTTAAAAAGTATTAATAGTGATAAAAATTATACTAAAGCGAAAAAATAAAAAGGCCTAAACACTAAATAACTGACCCAGTTGAGGTACAAACCAAGATTAGAGTGTGTCTACTTAAGTTCGTACCATAAGACAAACTATTATTAATTTTACGAAAAAATTCAACCATCCCATATTAATTGTTTTCGGTGGTAGGTATATGAAACATCTTAAAAATTATGAATTTTTCTTAAGAGGAAAGTACACTTATTTTTGTCAATATCGAAAATTTGTGGAAAAAAAAGATTTTTAGGATTAAGATATTTTTCTGCAATACCGAGCTTCCTTTACAAAAAGTATTTTATTTCAAAATAAGTAAGTATCCAGTATTGTGGAAACTTAAATTTTCATTGTTAATTAAAACCTACAATCTTATCTGCTTCCTCATACCTAAAAAAACAAGTATGTAGATATCGAATAAAATGGACCAAGTACAGTGGCCTATGGAAACTGAAATCCTACTTCGCTTTTCTCAGTATAAGTAATATTAACTTATACACTATAATACCTTTCAACTAAATAGGATCAAAATAAATCTAAAATTGATTTGGTTGGTAAGTTTAAGCATGCTATTTTCATATATTTCTTAAAATTATACACTTCTTTTACATTTTACAACCATTCTTTATGCTAAATATGTAATTTCACAATACAAGTTTAGTTTTTAAGAAATAATTCTATTTAGATTTTCATTTTTAGTTCTTATGTCCCTAAAATTTATATATATTTTTCCACATTAACCTATTCCAATCTAAGAATAAAATAGACTTCTACCAAATACATTTTAATACATCATTAGCACTAAATTACCAATATTTAGTCATTAAATTATTAATAAATTTCAGTATTAACCACATTTCACACTTTTTATTCATGTTTTATGTATATTTACTCAATAAATCAATGTTTTTGAATATACCGCCGATTTTGACATTGGGAGTGCGTATGCGCATGCCCTGCCATCCCGCAGACCCTTTCTTCAAATTGTGCCACTTTTCGAAACGGCGATTGATCCTCTATCCTTGTCTATTATCTTTGACTATGCGGCGTTTTAAATAATTTCGCGGGCGTTTCCACAAAAATGCAAATTTTGGCATTATTACAAAAATCTTGCAATTTACGTGAAAATTTAAAAACAAGGAATAAAATCCAATTTATCTACACCGAAAATATGTTACCTAATGCTGCGTCCAGACTTGCAACAATTAACGCGCCGAATAACGAGCCACATAGCCCCACATAGCGCAGACGTGGATGGAAGTCACGTCATTTCAAGGGCTTGGCAAATGATTTGCCGGTGATTCAGAGCTTGTCGGTTTTTGCATCAAAGAAGCGCGCCAATAGGTTGGTCTGTTTGGACCGATGTTTGGCGAATTGTTGCAAGTCTGAACGCGGCTTTAGGTGTACACTGCTAAGGACCTATTATTACTGCTAACCCGCAATTTCGTGTGTAATTAAAGGTCTAGCCACACATAACCGCGACGAGCCCTCAGCCGTGTGTCTCGCTGGTAAAATGTAGGGGGATGTGGTGCAAAAAGTTTTGTATTTAAAAAATTGCAGTAATATGAGTCTGTTATCTACGCTTTAAATAACACCTGATAGTAAAACAAACCTTCACAAATAGGGTAACACAAGTTTACCTATACCTACTACACTCAAAGTTGGTTTAAATGGAACAGAGATAAGTAGAAAAATCTTTTTATTTAAACAAAAGGATATACACAGAGTTTCTTTATGAGAAGGGGTTTAGACATAAGCAAGACCGGAGATAGCTTTTGTCAGGGACGTGAGGGTGTGAGAATTACGATTTCGGTTGGCAGTTCTGTTCAAAGTTGGTAGCATTATCAGCTGATGACAGAGTCGTGCCTTGTCGAAGCTTTGTTTGGTAAAAACTGTGGAAATTTGCCATTTTCATTTTGGTTGTATATTTTGCAAGGATTTCCAGTTGTTAATGTTTTTGGTTAGTTTAGAGACTTCACATATTATTGGTTCCGACTCGTTTTATTTTAGAGATTTTGATAGTGTTTAGTCGAATAGTTTTCAGTCATTCGTATTTTTATAATCATATGATACAGATGAGTGTCCGCTAATTAATGGTACACAGAAAAACCACAGATTTCTTATGCGAAAATACCCATTTAGGATTTAAACAAACATACCTATAACCAAAGAGTGATGAAGATACGGGTATTAAGGGATATAAATATTTTTATTCATGCATTTCGATAATTTCTGATATGTTTTAAACATTTTAATAAAACTCGTTATCCAGGAGTTTTTAGATATCAGCTATTTATATCTGAGCAGTTGTAATTATAGCTAATACGATGTTATTGAAGGTACATACTTTCGGGTGCACTGAACAACTAAAACGTGAATACCTTAAAAACGGTTGTCAAGACCGATTCTTACTAAGTATACCTTTTTTGTGCCGAAAGCATAGAGAAGCTTACTAATTTACATACATACAGAGTAGTAATAAAAAATTGGGTAGTTTTAGAGAATTTTAAATAGTGTACCCATCGCCCTCTAGTCTACACACAAAAATTAATATTCGATCTGAAAAGCTAATGTTTAAAAACCCCGAGATACCGTTTTATTAAGATATTTAAAAAGGGGGAACAATTATCGAAATAAATTTACTTTTTCTTTTTACTATGACACCCCCGTATCTTCCTTATTATAAACTTTTGGATATTAGGTATGTTTGGTTAAATCTTAATATTTTGGCATAAGGAATCTGTGGTTTTTCTGTGTACCATTCATTAGCGGACACCTTGTATACAAAGTTTTTAAAATGGTTTTGACTTACGGAACCATGGAAAATGTTTTGCTCTGCCAGGTACCTCATCGTCCTGTCGTCGCTTTGATAATTTTTAATTTTCAATATTTAAACCACATTTATGTATTTGTTTTAGGTTATGCCTATTAAAATAATCCAATAAATTTTGTTTACAACATACAGTTCTTTTTTGTTTTCTCCTTAATTCTACGCCACTGATCTGCTTAAAATCAAACATGGCCGAAAATGGCCCGACTTGACGTCACAGCCGCGCTAGCCAATATGGCGAATGTCGTGACCTTATCTCATCAATCGACTTTGTGTCGTAGCTTGTATCTTTTGTGACGTAGTGCACACTCCAACTACGTCATCGGACTATGCGGCGTTTTAAATAATTTCGCGGGCATTTTCTCAAAAATGCTAATTTTGGCATTATTACAAAAATCTTGCAATATACGTGAAAATTTAAAAACAAGGAATAAAATCCAATTTATCTACACCAAAAATGTGTTACCTAATGCTGCGTCCAGACTTGCAACAATTAACGCGCCGAATAACGAGCCACATAGCCCCACATAGCGCAGACGTGGACGTGGATGGAAGTCACGTCGTTTTAAGGGCTTGGCAAATGATTTGCCGGTGATTCAGAGCTTTTCGGTTTTTGCATCAAAGGAGCGCGCCAATAGGTTGGTCTGTTTGGACCGATGTTTGGCGAATTGTTGCAAGTCTGAACGCGGCTTTAGGTGTACACTGCTAAGGACCTATTATCACTGCTAACCCGCAATTTCGTTTGTAATTAAAGGTCTAGCACACATAACCGCGACGAGTCCGCAGCCGTGTGTCTCGCTGGTAAAATGTAGGGGGTTGTGGTGCAAAAGTTTTGTATTTAAAAATTGCAGTAATATAAGTCTGTTCTCTAGGCTTTATATAACACCTGATCGTAAAACAAACCTTCACAAATAGGGTAACACAATTTTACCTATACCTACTACACTCAAAGTTGGTTTAAATGGAACAGAGATAAGTAGAAAAATCTTTTTATTTAAACAAAAAGATATACATACGTAAAACAATAGACTAAGCTTGACAAAAATGCTTTGTATATTTTTGAGGGCATAAAAAGTGCTTTTTAATTAATTTGCCCCACTTTCCTCTATTACCGTGAAATCGGGCTCGGTGCGGTTTATGTGGCTTAACCTTTATAGTTATCTACGTATGACCTCTTAAAATAACAGACGTTTTTGACCTCCTTATGGTTATCGTTATTAAACATAACGATTACGGCAGCAGTTTTAGACAGAGATTTTGCAGCCTCTTCGAATAAATTTATCTTGCGTCTGCGCTTTCGACATATAACCTTATTTTTATCTGGTTCACCGATTTTAAAGTTAACGAAAAAATCAGTATTTACTTTTATTCTTCATGAGATATAAATTGATATTTAAATATATGCAAACACTTTGGTTGATTTCGTTTTTAAAGTAGATGCAAACAATACAGTATAAGCAAAACACAAAAAGTAAGGTTAGGTTTGGTAGTAGAATAAAAAGCACGTGTGCCAGATTGTAACATCTAAATTAATTACTGATTAAGAATATTCGTAAAAGTGCAAGTCCGTTTTAATTTCTTAACACTATTTGATTTTTATTACTGCTATAGATTTTCGCTAATTAGAGCCTATGTATAAATGATATTTAATTAAAACGGCATTAAAATTTTAACCTTTTAAATAATTGATATTAAAATTTCTACAATCCGGCAACCACGCAGTTTAACAATAACGATAGCGATAAGCTCTTCGGTATTCATCCGTAATTAAAGGAGACCGGTATGGTTAATAGCGATAACGAATCATGTTTGCGTTACTGCGCAGTCTCAGAATAACGTTAACCACAACGGAATTGCAAAATAAGGGTGCAAAATCAACCGTTTATCACCTTATAGCCACCAACTACCTATTAAAATTTTTTCTTGCGCGAATAATCGTTTAACCAATTATTCCTTTATCTTATTATATTTATCACGTCAAGATAAATGATTCTGACAGTTAATGTAATTAAGTAAATGAATTTATTACTGCGACTAAAGAAACTACTTGTCGTTTTACTCGCCCTTTTCCCCAAAGACCCGTCGTCGGTTCAGAAAGGCGAAATTAAAATTGTCGTCCAGTGGTTCATTTTGTAAGTTTGGAAGATAAAATTAAAAATATTTACGTAGTGTTTACATGTTTCTTTTGAATCCCTCTAAAGTAATAAATTATTAAGCGGGGCAAATAATATATTCTTAAAAGTTAACATGTGGTTTCTAAAAACAAGTTTTGTAAATAAGGAAAAGACAAATATGCTTCCTTTTTAAACAAATATAAATAAAAAGTGAAACTGTTGTATAAAGTTATACAATACCCAGCAAACACTATTTGCCGGCAATGTACATTTTCATATTGGCATTGATGGTAAAGCATTGGCAGTGGTGGCAATATTATGCCAACATCTTATACGCATTAAAAAAGTCAACCCTAAATAAACACTTAATTGCCAATAAATTTTACATGCAGGCGAATTGCCGGCTATACAAAATGGCGGCATACCAATCCTGATTAAATAAAGCACGCGTTTTGTTGCAGGTAAATAAATATTGGATTTTTGAAGGCAAACCTTCAACGCATATTCATACTTTAAACCGATATTATTAACATTGGTATTTAACTAACATTAAAGCAATTTTTGATCTGTTTTATTTATAATGGCAGCTAAACAACATTATTTTATGTTTTTTTACATAATTTAAAGGAAATGGCCTTTTCATAACATTTTATTGTTAAAAATCATGCAAATAAAAATTAGGTCAAACAAAATGTTTATTATGTATTTTGGAGCGAATAAAAAATAAAATGATGGTAAAATTAGCTACGTTAATTTCGACCGAAGAGTGACCGCTTTGTGCATTTGTTTTTCTACGTGGTTTTCTAGCTTTTAGTTTCTTTTTTAAAGAAAGAGTTTTTAATAGACATAATTAAATGTATTCATTACCTAATAAGTGTGTGTTGTGTGATTAATTGGTGATGGCTAGTCGAGAAGGCAAGATATTCAAGTAGACTGTTAGGAGCTGTAAACATTTTGTTTAAAACTTTATTAAAAGTTTTAAAGACGTGTTAATAAAAAATATTATATATATTTAATAGTTTTTGACATACCGATAGATGGCGTAATGGACAATAAACTACTACGTTTCTGCAATATCTTCGCTTTTTATCGTCTAAACCGTACCCATTAGACAAAAATAATTCGAGGCGGTCTGCGGTAGGTGATCTCACTTAGCTTTGAAAGAAATATCTTCGGCTAGTGTAAAAATCTGCATCTCCAAGTTGGACAGTGTTCCGAGAGATGGTACTTTGCATTGCAAGGAAATTGCATGCAGTAAGGAGTTTTCCTATTTTAATTTTCAAATAAAATATCGCATCATTTTAGCTTTTAAAAAAGTATATGCGACAATTTTCGTCAATAAGACGTCAGCTTGCTGCTTGGGAGTATCTGCATTTGCCCACTTTCGTGTCTTTTTGTTATCTTTTTGCCAATGCCTTGCCATTAAAGAGTGTTGGCAATGCCAGTAAATTAAATGTACAACGCCGGCAAAAAATTAAGTTTTATCAACGATCCCTATACCAAAACTGAAAGGTTTTAAGATATTTGGGAATTTTTAAAAAATCATGACAAAAACAAAATTTTTATATGTCCTACCTTACTTACAGCTTGACTTTTTATACTATTGTTAGATTGCTACAAAATTTGGTGTACAATCACCTACATTTAAATTTTTACTAGATAATTATACAGGGTGTCCGGAAACTAATATTTATTATTATATTAATTTCTGGACACCCTGTATGAATTTTAGTAAAAAATTAAATGTATGGTGATGTGTACAGTTAATATTCTAGCAATCTAACATAATATACTAAGATCAAGCGTGAAAAAAGTAAGATATATTAAAATTTATTTTTGCTAGAATTTTTCAAAATCCTAAATATCTTAAAAACCTTACATTTTGGTAATCAGGTATCTCTGATAAAATTTACGTTATTTTTATTTCTACAATCAAAACTAAACTAATATACAGAGTGTTCCATTAAGAAAACACAAGTGTAGTATGAATTGTTTTCTTTGGAGCACCCTGTATAATTCCACCATAAGCTAAAATTAGACGAAATCTCCAAAGCGATAGTTTGTAAAGAGTTGAACTGACTGATAAGAAAATTGTTTTTAAATAGATCAGTTAGTTGCCATTTTTACAGTCTTTTCAAGACCATATAAAATTTTGAATTGAAACGTATAATTTTTCTACGTATTATGGTTTACTTTGGAGGGTATGTATTTTTGTATTTAATTAAAAATGCTTAAACAGAAATATGATATATCATTTGGTCGCATCATACATTATCTAAGAAATATTTTTTAAAATTCTTTCTTTTATTTATTCAGACCAATGTAGTTTTTGATCACATTAGCTATCCAGGCTAATTTTTTATTATCGTGTAGCGACCAATCCTAGCAGTAAACTGATGAAAAGTTCAAACCATTCCCCTTTAGCTTTGTTTTTCGGATGCATGCTGCCTCTGATTTCCCAAAATCGATTTCATTTAAAGAATGGCAGAAATATCAGAAGAAGAGAACGAAATTCTCGTCTCATGATTATTTATTATCAAAGTCAAACGCCGTGGACGTGACCCCTGATTCTAGAGAGATCTTCACACAGCTGATTCAAGCTTAGCATAAAGTTCTCAGATGAGTGGCCTCAGCCAGCCTTGGTGATGGACCGCTTTCCCGTACAGATGCAGATAAGGTCGGTTACGGCTCAGACTGGAGTTTAGCAGTAGAATGGAGCATCCTCGCTAAGCTCTATCATCATCGTAGCAAGAAAGGAAGTCGATGTTGATCACAAAGGTCGGCCAGAGCGACTTTCGAAGAATCGTCTTATAAGGCAAAAAACGCAGAGTTGAGACTTGAATCGCGATCGCGATGCCAGTGAAAGTTGACCACAAGCCAGCTGAAGTAGCCAGACCGTTTGTCGGGTCCACAGAAACATAGCTAGCTACGTTGATTAGGAAAGTTCTCAGTCCTCAGAATTAAAAACAAGCAATGTGGCACGTGGTGCGGCAGACCATTGAACAGTGACGGGCATTAGCCTATTACGTAAGACTCCTAAAGTGGCACCCGATCCACCTCGATATAAATGCAGACGCGAAAGTGGTCGCTGAAGGCAGGACATCAGCGTTGCTTCCATCGTATGATGACAGTGCTCTGTGGTGCTAGCAGTTGCGGTACCCTTCAGAGAAGATGATACAGAGACTGAAACGCGCGCCAGTTAAAACTAAACCATGCTGGATAAAACCATCGAGACGTTTACTCTGAGCGCATAAGTGAGGTCATAAAAATGTATCTTTTAATTCGTCATTCACATTAATTAGCAAATGGGGATGTGATGGGAGCTCCGGTCATAGCTTATATAAGCAAAGATTTGAGGACCCTGGAGCTTCTGATGAGTTTCTGTTCGTATTTGCACTTGTTCCATTGAGATTGAGTGATGGCCAAAATATTATTTGGCAAAATCCACGACCATCGTCCACACTCTATTGCCGTCCAATTAAGTTTATTTTTTCAAAGGAAACTCGTGAATTTACGGTAACAGAAACTAACAAAGTTCAGAAAGAAATATCGGAACTTCTTCCAACAACTTATCATTTTGGCGAATCTGAAATTACTGTTAAGCACAATCTTTTGCTTACAATGATAGATGGAAAAGTTTGCGATGCTTTAACGGACACACGTTCTTCACAAACATGTTACATCTGTGGTGCTACACCTAAAATGATGAATGACGAATTAAAAGACATTGTTGCTAAAGAGCATTACGGTTTTGGTTTGTCTACATTGCACGCGTGGATTCGTTGCCTGGAATGTCTGTTACATATTAGTTATCGTTTAGATATAAAAAAGTGGCAAGCTAGAGATGCTGACGCGAAATCTAGTGTGAGACAACGCTCGGAAGCTATCAGACAAAAATTTAAAAGCCAAATGGGACTTATTGTAGACAAACCAAAACCGGGTTACGGGAACACAAACGATGGGAACACAGCTCGTAGATTTTTTATGAATCCGGAACTGAGTGCAGAGATTACAGGGTTGGATGCTAATCTAATTAAAAAGTTTAGTATATTATTAAGAGCTCTATCCTCAGGCTTTGACATTAATTTGAAAGAATTTAAAAAGCATTGCTCTGAAACCAGAACACTCTACCTACATCTTTATTCGTGGTATTATATGCCTGTTACTGTTCACAAAATATTGGTTCATAGTACGGAAGTTATTCAATCATGCATTCTTCCAATCGGGCAGCTATCGGAAGAATCTCAAGAAGCCCGAAATAAAGATTGCCGTAGATTCCGTGAGCACCATACAAGGAAGCATTCACGCATTTCCACGAATAGAGATTTATTGAATATGCTCATAATAACATCCGATCCTGTAATCAACTCGCTCAGAGAAGTTCCTAAGAAGAAAACCGGGAAATTACCATTGGAAGTTCTTAACTTAATTGTCCCACCTTCAACACCACCAAATCAGGTAGCAAGTAATATAAATCTGTCTCACGATATAGAGTACTTACTACCTGATTCATCTAATTCTGAAAGTGATGATGATAATTATTAGTTTTTATTTTATTTAGTAATTATAAAAAATTTCAAAAAAATTTTTTATGTTCTTTATTTCTGTAATATAATTACAACAATTACGTAGGTCTGTTTTAAGTTGTGTAAATAATTTTCTCGTTATAACAATATACCCGTTTCTTTTAGTAAACACATGCATTCTTTATTCTGTACATTTTTGTAATGTAGATACTCCCAAAAGGCCAATTATATAATAAAACATCAAAATATTATTCACAGCAGCCAGAACAAGCTTATCGAAAAATAAAATATTTTTGTCCACCTAGCTTGTACTAGTCGATTCACTGTGCGTAGGTTATATAACCCACATGTCAGCATATACCACTGATTGTCAGTGAGATAATTTTACAGATTAACTTAAAAAACAAAAAACAACAAAGAGAAAATAAACACACCGTATGCGTACTGCAACGCCGCCTTAAGACCACACACGCAGAAAACAGCACGCGCCAACCGGCAATTACATTTCACCGTTCAAGCGCCAAACCAACAGCCGAAGCGTTAAGCACCTCCGCCTTGGACCACACGACGCAGCAGCATGCGCGCAGCCCATTATGGCGGTTCCCTTCACGGTACTTCTTCTCATTCATCGCTTCGAATGTTAGTTCTTGGCTGAATCAAGGCGGGCTCGTTCGCTACGTGTTCATAGCACACAAATCTGATCTGACTACGTACAGAGGACTGAAGATAAAGTGTTGTAACAAAGTAAACAAGAGCTTTTTTTGTTGTTTCTGAACTTGTTGTCTAGACAAAGTACACGGAATTGTTTAATGCGCATGTCTAGTTATTTATTAGTTCGGAATTTTTGTTTCTACGTAACTGATTTTCAATGCTTGAGCTGAGGGATGTATTCTAACCTAGCCTTTGGCTAGGATTTTTTTATGGTTAAATTGAATCCTACACAAAAGAGTTAAATTCAAGCAACAAGATGAGGTAAATCTGTTATACCTCGATCAAAGCCACTCGAGGGTCTCTCGGCGGAAGACGCGGGGACTCCTGCTGCTCTCGCCTGTTTAAACATGGCGCGTGTGTTTTAACTAAAGATAAAAATTCAAACCAACGTAAGAAATGGTAAAATCTTCTAATATTGTCTGACATTTTTTAATTAAACCTTATGTTATTTTTATTGCATACATACATTCATACGGAATACAAATAAAAGCCTTCGTTTTATATACGCTCAGGAATCACAAAAATGGAGTAAAACAATATTATTCTAGCCAGGGTATGTATTAACCCGCATAAAAAGTGGCAGAAACAAATAAACTGTAATGCTGAACGGTTTATTTCTGTACCACATTAAAACAGAAAAACAGCTGACCATGTCGAAATTCCCAATTTTGCTGGCAGTTCGCACTTCTGTGTTAGTCCAGTATAAATATTTTCTTCTAATTCTTCCTGTAATGTACTGACAAGGCATTATAATTTTAGGCCGGCAGACTCCGTTCTAATATTCGTCAACCTCTTGGGTTAAATACACAAAGGAATAACAGATATGTTTACCTGTATTCACATTAGGAACAATATGATAAAGCAAACAGTGGCGGCGTTGCGCTTGCCCCCATTTTGGGGAACTTTACCCTTTTGAAACGGTTTAGGTAAAATGAAAATCTTGTTTCTTTTAGTATACTGTAAAAAAAGTATTTTAAAATTTATAGATATCAATATTGTACAGTTGGTATAATTATAGTTAATAATAACCATTTTAATAATACACATTAAACATGCATAGTCAAAAATAATTATTCAAAATATAATCTATACCTAATTAAATATGCTACACTAAGTCAACATCTAGTTATTCGCATTCTTCCATGTCTGACCAATACTATCACTACTTGGTCACTATATGAGTCTGCCAGAATAGAATATTATGGCTCAACAGTTGTAGTCAGCATCTATGGTCAACCCTTTGTATCCAGAAGACCACATTTATCTTCTACTTCTACATACATGTTTCGCAATTTTCCAGTTCTCTGGGGAAGCATTAGATATGGCAATTTGAAATAGTTGTTTTTTATATCTACTGGTTTAAACGTAGTATTATTTCTGGCTACTTCACCTTTCACTTGTGCCCATCGCTTTTGGTGGAATTACTGCTCCCTCTCTTTCTTGTTTAAAAAAATTCTGTAAATTGTCAGCTTTCCACCCCAGTCATCAACACTTACATTTTGAACACAATCGTCCACACTTAAATTAGAGTTTTGATCATTTCTAATACAGGTGCGGCAGGATGGACTCCCACATTTCATCAGGCTAGAACATCGGTAATGGGAGTTGGACATTGGTGGGGATGGTCACATTCGCTTGGGCGATTGATAAGGTTTGTTACTAGGCGCTATGTCTTGGTCATGGTGACCAACGTGGATTTGTTATTGAGCTATTATTCAAAATGACGAATGTATCACCGCGTCGAAAAGAGTATTTTGTACGCGCTTCCTGCCTCGAATGCCTCTGTTCCAGACCAGGAAAACATTTTTAAATGGGTTGCTAACTTAGGGCAACTGGTTCTTGACTTTCCTAAATCAAGACAGCGATCCGAGATGAAACTGCTGCTATTCCTCAAGACATGGTGATAAAGTGATGCGGAACTTCTAGGAACGCCTTCGCATTGTGTCGCTGCTAACGGCCGTCACTTACACGATATAATTTTAAAAACATAGTTAAAAAAACCTTAAAGTGTGCTCTTTTTGAAAATAATAAAAGTTTAGCTTCATATTTTATAGTAGACTTTTTATTTGCTGCCTAAATGTGGGAGTCCAATTCTACCACCACCTATTATAATCAGATACATTTTTAACAATCTGCCACTTGGTTAAATGGCCGAGACATGCGCGTTTCTGGAGAAGCCATTTTACAATGCTGTAATACTATGAACAATACTCTAACAATTTATAACCACTCAGTTGCTTACATGGACGGATGCTAAGGAAATATATATAAGATATGATAATCCTTGTTTAGCACACCAATTCGGTGTGTTTCTGCCTGTTCTTTGCACAGAGACATTCTTTCCCCAATTTTGTTTAAATTCGGCAGTATTATTAATGTCATTAAGGGGGTAATTTGTCACTTACTTAATTGCATCTAATAAGTCCAGTGGGGTCTGGAGAGGCACCTGAACAAATATTTCCAACAAACGGTACGACACTGACTCTGTACATGTGTGTAAAATTTTTGTGCTTTCTTTAGATTAGGCAAATAAAAATACTGCTTTTATGTCTCCTAATTTTTGTCTGCATCTTGTTTAGTTTAGAGAAAAAATAAAGTCACTTAATTGCATATTTTTAGACCATAAAAGAAGCATTGCGGGTTTTTTTTCTCTTAAAAATTAGGTTTTATTACTTTTTAATCAGCAAATTATGAAACAAAAATAATAAATACTTATTTAAATAATGTTTATATCCAGTATAACAATTTTTACTAAAATAAGGGTTTTTGAATTTTTTGGTTTTTTGAAAATTTTAACACCCTGTATCTCAAAAGCTTAAGACGTTGAGGACATATGTTCATATGAACTTTTCTTCCTAAAATTAGCTAAGGAATCATACCCAGTATTTTTAGCCATCAAGTAAATTACACCCTGTATAGGGATGAAGAGTAAATTATTTTTTAAGTTTTTGATTGTCTTTAAAATAATAACGCCCTCGGCTTTCCGATATCTGTCAAAATTTAAAAAATATGAAGTAAATAGATTCGGCGGGTGTATTTTCGGCCAGAATCCTTTCGTCTACCTGTCCAAGAAAAAGAGTCAGATAAGGAAATAGTTATTTACATTACAAGATGCAGGAAGTTTACTTTTTGGTGTGAGGTGGTTTTTAAATGGCCGAGGCGAAGCCGAGGCTATTTAAAACCTCCGAACACTTGAAAGGCCTTTCGCATCGTATAATGTATTATATTTTTTCTGCTACTGTTCTATGTATCGCATAATTTAATAATCATTAACATCATGTTTTAATAGAAATATCAGAGATTTTGAAATTTTACCTGTTAAAAATTAATCCATAGCAACACATTTATTGTTGACATTGTCTGTCATCAGCACTTGTCAGATATTGAATTATTGTTAATTTAGTATAAATCCATTCCCATTTTAAAATGTTAAATGAATGAAAATGGCATCCAAAAGGCAGCTGACCTTGCGTGTGCCTCACTTCTGCCAGACAAATCTAAAGAGAGGTACCGTCAAACATATCAATCGTTTTCTGAATGGCTTGCTACAAAAAATGTGGGGCGGATTGACGAGAATGTGATGTTGGCGTATTTTCAAGAAAAATCCGAGTCTTTATCACCACCAACCCTCTGGTCTGTATATTCCATGGCAAGTTAACAATTTCCGTAAACAAAAATCAAGATATTTCGGAGTTCAAGAAACTAGTTGCTTTTATTAGAAGGAAAAACGATGGTTATGAGGCAAAAAAGTCAAAAATTTTTAAAAAAGAAGAAATCATAAAAGTTTTGACTTAACGCGCCTGATCAAAGTTACTTAGCAATGAAAGTAATAGCCATTATGGGAGTGGCTGGGGCATGCCGGACAGACGAAATATACAGAATGAAGCTAAGTGATGTAGAAATAAGAAATGACGTGGCTATAGTAAAAATAGTGGAGTCTAAAAATAAAGTTAAAAGAAACTTTTAGTAACCAACGATGAAGGCTCAGTTCCTTATGTCAGATTTCTACAGGAATATATTAAGCTGTGACCAAGGAATGCTTTAGATGAGCGCCTATTGTATCGTTATGAAAGAGGTAAATGTGTTAATCAAGTAATTGGAAAGCACACTATTTCAAATGTACCTAAAAAAATTGCGAAGTTTTTGAAGCTTGAAGACATCAGTAGATACACTGGCCATTCTTTCAGAAGAACGTCAACTACGTTCCTTGCCAATGCTTCGGATGTCGATATTTTGGACTTAAAAAGGCATGGAGGTTGGAAGTCTTCTTCTGTTGCGGAGGATATATTGCTGAATCCTATAGTAATAAGGTGGAAATTTCAAAGAAGATTTTACACGAAATTCCTACCAATATTTCCTCTAATGAAGTAACAGTGAAAATTATGAATATTAACGTAGTTAAAGGTGATGACGATACCCCAACAACAAATTTAAAAACTGTTAATTCAAGTATTATTCCTCCAATTTCTTTTGCTAATTGCTCAAATTGCACAATTACTTTTAATGTTAATACCTAACCTAGTTTTTTAAAATATTTTGTCATAAATTAGTTAATAGATGGTATTTATTTGGGTACACGCCAAAATAAAATTAAAAGTACTAAAAAACCAAAAAAAAATTAAACAAGTAAAAAGATAATTAAAAATCGACGTTTCGGTGGCAAAAGTGCTACCGTTGTCAAGACAAATGGAATAAAATTAATAAAAATAAAAACTTACTATTATTTAGGTTTTAAAATTCAATATGTTTATGTTTTTCTAGGATATTCGGATATTCTGAAAACTTTGACATTATATGTCAAAGTTTTCAGATCCTTTATTTATATATGCTCAGAATCACAAAAATATAAAAAAATATTCAACAGGTATACTAACCCGCATAAAAAGTGGCAGAAATAAATAAACTGTAATACAACGGTTTATTTCTGTACCACAAAACAGAAAACAGCTGACCATGTCGACAATGCGCATAAAATTCCGAACTGAACTTTTAGTTCCAACAAAAATCCCATCACTGCTAATAAGGTTACGAACCGGTAACGTACTGATTCCATTGTAACCCGCGAACACAGAACTGTTACTAAACATTCAGTATTTTACTAACCGCGAACGCTGCTTTTTTACTGCGCATGCGAATAGTTCCAGAACCGGTTCAGAATCAAATCCGCGAACAAAGCTAATATCTACTATTTTTTTTATTTGAATTGACATATTTTAAAAAATATAGGAGATACACATATCCAATGTGGTATTTTCTTAAAGCTCTTTAAAATATATATTAATTGGTGATGCAATACACAGGGTGTTCTATTTTTAAAATGCCAGTTTTCTATCAAATTCCCTAGGATGGCCATATTTCCGACTATTTAAAATTGGATAAAACACATAAGCACTTTTTTCAATGCTCTTCGATAGATATTTCTAATGGTGACATAATATACAGGGTATTCAATCAAATAAAATATATTTTCTGCAATACATCAAAAACCCGATGTTAAATTGTTTTTTTGTTGGCAGCACGTTAATCAGCGGAAAAAAAAAAATAATACTACTTTACTAATTAACCGACTTCATGTCTCCAATAATAGAGAAGAAGCAATGGTGCCGCCGTAAAAATGATCACCATGTATAAAAAAGGTCTCTTAACATTTTTTAATAAATTCCATTCCTTTCAAAGTTATTCAATGTTAAAATTTAAATGATATTTTTTTAATAACCATTTCACCTAACGTAACCAGAGTAATGTAACATTTGACCTTACCTGTATAATACCGGTATAATTTTCCATTTACTTTTACGAGTGCAAGAGTCATTTGACACGTCGCTAACAGGCCGTTTGCAGTAAAAATTCCTCTGCAGACACGTACATTACTTACTTTTTAATTGGTGTAAAATTGGCCCTATTTATTTGAAGTTGTTAATGACACTGGCTTAAGCGCATATTTTTATGCAACGGACACAGTGGTCCGACATTTCAGAGTTGGGTCGAATACTGAAAATCGGTATTCGAATACGAATACGAATACCGGAAAAAGTTTCTTACGACACAGGTATCTTTCCGGAAAGCTGGAAAGCTGCACGTGTTCAACCTATTCTCAAGAAAGGATCTAAATCTCTTCCATGTAACTATAGACCAATTTCAATTCTCTCAGTTATTTGTAAAGTAATGGAAAAATTCATTTATTCACAAATTCTTAAGTACTCAGAAAAACACAAAAAGGGTTACAGTGTTGAGTAGCTGATGCTAATTAGCTAGACTTCGCCCTTTAGGAATTGTAAATTTTATAATTCTTAATAAAGACTTTTATTATTATTATTATTATTATTATTATTATTATTATTATAGATCCAAAGCTTTTGACCAGGTCTGGCATGCCGCACTTCTTAATAAACTTCCCTCCTATGGTCTTTCAACTAAACTCTGTACTTGGCTCTCTAGTTATCTATCTGATCGACGTATATCAGTTATTGTGGACGGCCATTCTTCAAGCTTTCACCAAGTAAATGCTGGAGTCCCTCAGGGCTCAGTTCTGGCACCAACATTGTTTCTTCTTCACATCAACGACCTTCTCTTGTCCACAACTAATTCCATTCATAGTTTCGCCGACGATAGTACCCTTCACTCCAGTTTTCAGGTTCCTAAACCCATCACTAAACCTGACTTGGAAAACAAACGCAGAGCGATGCAGATATCTCTTTCGCAAGATCTTAACTTAATATTGGATTGGGGCGCCAAAAATCTCGTCCATTTTAATGCATCCAAAACACAATCATGTTCTTTGTCGCGAAAAGAGTCATTAAATACTCATCCTCTACTTACTTACTTACTTACACACAGCATGTTAAAAATATAGTTTACATTTAAAATTCGATATTGACGTTACTATTCTCAACGGATTTTGATGCAGATTTTTTAATTGATATAGTGATTTAAGAGAAATATCAATGTCTGTATAATAATGTAAAAAAAACTTATACAGCGTGTTTAAAAACATAGTTTCATTTAAAATTCGATATTGACGTTACTATTCTCAACGGATTTTAAAGCGTTTTTTTAAATATATAAAGTGATTTAAGAAAAAGGTTTAAATGTATAATAATAAAAAGAAACATATACAGAGTGTTTAAAAAATAGTTTACATTTATAATTCGATATTACTCAACGGATTTTGATGCGGTTTTTTTAATAGATAGACTGATTCAGGAGGAATGTTTATATGTATAATAATATAAAAACAACATATACAGAATGTTAAAAAAATAGTTTACATTTAAAATTTGATATTAACGTTACTATTGTAATTGAAAAAAAGTGTTGTGCACAGGTTTCTATGGTTTATAAAAAAATATATAGAATTGCCACACAAGGTGGGTCCAAAGAGATGTTATATAAAAAACCCTTACAACTAAAATGCATTCTAATTATGTTATTAAACCATTTAGAAATTTACAAAATTGCTTAAATATAAAAATTTGCAAAGTACCATTTTTTTATTAAGTTTCTTCACTATTCAACGATTTTAATGCGTTTTTTTTTTTTTTTAAATAGATAAGGTGATTTAAAAGGAGAGTTTATATGTATATAATAATATTTAAAATCTTTACGGTATAGGAAAGGGAAATTATTTTACTAGCAAATTTAACGCGTACGAAGCCGCGGGCAGTTGGTTATAAGACAAGTTGTACGTGTACAACTCAAATAGATTCGACCGTCAAAACGACAAACACGTATAATGTGGCCTTGTCATTCAACAAATTGTACAACACGCATGGATTGCATAAAAGTTTGACCGGCCAGAAATTTGTTGTACGACCGCGTTTAATGTACGACCTATTGCATTGCACGATGTGTGCGCATCTCCGTATTTTGTATTGACTTTTAGAAACAAATTTAATTTTGTTCCAAGTTTCGTTGGTACATAATTCTAGTAGCAAATTCATGTAATAATTCAAAAGGTCGTGAGCGGCAGACCATCGTTATTTTGTAAAAGCTGAAGTTTAAGGCGCATGCTTCCAACATAGGTAGAAGCAATGGGAGACTATGAAGTTTAACTGTGTCTTAAGCAGGTACCAGGTACCAAGGGTTCTATTCTATTTCTATTTTTTTTAGGTCCCTTTAGGTCCAATCCACCACTCACCCCCTTCCGGACTATGCTTTCCAGGGCTTCGTCGGCGGAAAATCTGGATAATCGAGCTCGTAGCTGCCAGAAATTCCAAAAAGAAAACAAAATAATTCAACAATCGATGCAATGCATAAATGATCGGCTGTCAAACCAAGATCTGCTACTGGTGTTACGTATAACCTTCAATTTCACTACTGACAGTTCCCATGGCACGCCCATCTATTTCCCGCCATTTGAGAAATACCTTGTGGTCACCACCAAACAGGATACCATCAGCTTATAGGAATCTTGGCTCACAGCGCTTAGATCCAGAAGAAAGATGCCGTCAATTTAGCGTGAATCTTTCCTTGATCCCCGAAAGTAAAAACGTCCGTACAGCACCTCTAACCGCCACTCCGGGAAGTACTTTGTAGTCCTTTACGTACGTCCGCACTGTCCGGAGGTCAAACAAGAGAGGTACCAAGGGCTAATGTTGTAATAAATTAAAACTTAACTTTTGTCATTTTGTAAAAGCTGAAAGTTTGACAGTCATGCTCCCAACATAAGTAAAACCGATGGGAGACTATAAAGTTTGACTCATAGTGGCTTTGGCAGGTACCAGGTACCTTAATGAATTGAAATTTAACTTTCGTCATTTTGTAAAAGCTGAATTTTGGATATGTTACTTGGGTACCTTTTAGAAGATATTTTCTCAGTCGTCAGACAGTCTTGACAGTTGCAACCCCTTGGTAGACAAACATTTTGAGGTGGCCTAATGATCCGAGGAAGTCCAATATGTCTGGTATTTAACAAGATATGCCAAAAAGTCATATATAAAAGTTGTAGGCAGTGTCGTATTATCCACTAGCCTGACTAGGTTGAAGCGTTGCTGAAGCCTATGTCGCTGTGTATGAAAATAGGCGACACACAGGAAAGGGCCTTTTCTTTTTGATCTTCAAGTAGAATGCATCTCGGTTTTAAGGACCCTTCATGACTGGTATGTAAAAAGAGAAAGACCTTTTTTGGTCTTTAATTTAATTATTGTTGAGACTCCTGACAACTCCAGCCTAGGCACCCCGAAAGAACTAATTCGGTTCTGGTTGTAAGGTTTCCAAATAGGCATGTCCTAAAATATGTTGATGTGTACGGAGTGTCCCAAAACACTATTATTAGTTACGCTGTTTGCGAGCTACAGTAGAAGTAGCAGCAGTGGCGTAGCTAGAGGTGTTGGGGCTCAGGGCGAAAGTAACGTTGGGGCCTATAACAGTAGTTTTTTTTTGTCCCGCCTTCAAAATGGGGCCCTTCAATTGTTACATGATACCTTTCCTAAAGTCGGGGCACCCTTTTTCTGTAGTTTTTCTTCATAACGAAAAAGTTGACAACCAAAAAAAAAGTCCTCCTTTGCCTTTCTTCCAATGAAAAACGCTAACGGACCGTCCCCTCCACTTGCTATGCAAGTGAGTAGCAAGGGTAGCTTTTGTGGCATTTTGCAAAGCAGAAGTATTTCTAACTTTGTCAATGAGACAACATACAAGCTTTAAGGAAACACTTACCTCTTTAGGATTTGAACCTGACTCTAAGCAGCATCAATGGTTTAAGGTCTCATGTTGGGTTCCCTTGTCAAAGTTTAGGTTTGGGTTTTCTTGATCGTTGTGAAACATTTCCATATTATTCAAATATACAGAAGTATCTGGAGCTTTAAAGTGTTTGAGGTCTGATTTCGCTAATAAACAATACTTCAGATCCTTAAGGAACCGCAATCAGTAGCGTAGCTAGGCGTAGGCGATTGTGGCGGTCGGCGACGGCCTCGCGCTTAGGGGGGCACGCGGCAAGATAAAGGTATGAAATGTGACATAGGGAAAAACATTAGTGAAGGTTTTTGTAGTCTTGTAATTGTATAAGGGGTTTCGCATAATCGCTATAGTGTAAATCACATAAAAAGTCAGAAACTAGTGTGTAAAAAAAGGTGAGGACTTTAATTTTTTTGTAGGCCACGAACAGTCCACCAAAGTGGCCTCGCGGATACAATTCGCCTACGCCTCATTTTGGCTACGCAAAGCCACAGCCGCGATGGGTCAAAGTTTTCTTTAGGATTCCATACCCTTTGTATATAGTTTCTTATAACTTTTTGTACACGGCATGTCATGTTCTGATATTCTGGCGTCAGTGTGTAAATGCAAGGTGGCCTCCTAACTAACCTTGCAATTTAGTGCTGTCGCTCTTCTAAATCTGCGGCTTTTAATTTTGTTTTGATGTAAACGAGTTTCTGTGTCCCATATAATGTCTAACTTTGTTTGTTCCTTTATCCCTAGACCTACTCTGTTACATTAACTGTCTCTAGAAATCTTTATTTCCTCTCCAAATCTTTAAATCTTCTGTTAATAAATTAACCCTAATTTATCTTTATACATCCACTGTATGTTGATCTTAGGCTATATAAGCCTTTGTGGTAGGGCCTACTTATTAAATAAACTCAATGTGTCATCATTCGTATACTGTCACCACCAGGCTTTAATTTTTGCTTTATTTCTCTTTTTTATACCTTCAAATCCTTTAAACTCTTTTTAACTTACATATTTTTGTCGTCCTCTGTTTGTTTTTCTAACCCAAAAATTTGCTAGTACATTTACTTAAAAGTACTATATGTTTATAAAAATTAAACTGTATCTTCTTAGTAGTGCTTATCTTTTATTTATATACCTTCTCTACATAATCACATTAAACTCGCAAGCTAATTTCAACCAACTCTTGAACACATTTAATTAATTATCACAAAATTAGCGGCGTCCAACCACAAACCAGCTATCTCACTTTTATTGCAGTCTAATTATGCCTATTAAAATCCCGACTACTTGCCCGACCCAAACCCGGGTGGCCTATCACTTATTGGAAAACTGACAAATTGGTCGCTATAAACGCCACCGACTGCATGTATCGAATATCGCCGATTCACACCGAGAACATCCGACGACGTGGGGGCCTGCGCGTGCCGCTGCGTGTGTGGTCTTAAGAATACCTATACCAGTGGTGTGGGTAATAAAATCTTAAATAGCTGGAATAAAAAGAGTCAGGAAACAAATATGTACATAGGTCCATGATATATGAATTCGCAAAAAATACTACTTTTTTGTTTAAGGCCTCTAGTCAATGGCAGAGGAGCCCAAGGGGGATATCGGGATTTACTACGGCGCGGGCAGATTAATATACTGGAGGATACCTTGTACCCATGGTTAAGTAACTCCAGCAAAAATAAGCCCCATATACAGGGCCGATCATAAAAAACATAAATATATCCATCAGAAATTTTCGACGCGTCAGATTACATGCTTACAGTGTATATTCCACTAATCTGACAATTTGAGAGTCGCGTTAAGAAAGCAGACCTCCATGTGGCAATTCAAATTAATGAGCAGCAGTGTTGCAATTCGGTCAATCATCTGATAGAAATGGGTATCTAGATCAAAAGTGTCGAACATATTTACCATATTTACAGAAATACACAATTTTGGGTTTGTCGTTTGTGTCTCGGCTAGAGGCAAAGTTCTCAGTCTCTCCGCGATCTTCAAATTGTGCAGTCACGTTTTGTACGAGGCTACATAGCCTTCCCGGGTAGGCAGCTGAACGAGTTGTACGGTCGTTTATGTGCCTTTGAGGTCGAAGAAAGAAAGACTCACGCTAAATTGATAGCATCTTTCTTCTGGAACTAAGCGCTGTGAGTAAAGATTCCTAAAAACCTGATGTTTTTATGTTATCAGTGTGCACGTGTTTTCCTAATGGCCGAGGATGGTGGCGCCCTCTACTGGAAGCGTCAGCAAGTGACGGTGAAGGTTATGCACGATACCAGTTGCAGTTTTTGGATTGACAGCTACAATTTATGAATTGAATCGTTTCGACAAACTAAACATTTAAACCGAAATTTCTGGGAGCGAAAAGCTCGATTATCCAGATTTTCCACGTACGAAGCCCTGGAAAGCAAAGTCCAGAAGGGGAAGAGCTGGTTAATCGTCTTGTAACGGGACCAACAACAAAGAAAGCAAAGCAGTGAGCAAAGTAACGCAAAAGTTCTTGAATATTTACACTTAAACTGCAGGCATAAGAAACTCGACTTTGTAGCTTTGCACCTTTTGCTTCATAGCAGAATTGTTTACGGAATCTATGATGACAACCACCAAAACACTTAGCACAAATTGTAGACTACCTACTTGCAAATGAATGTTGCAGCAACCATATCAAGACGTTTAGTTGCATTACATGTTGCGTTGCTTGCACGTTGCATTACGGCTATATATTATGCAGTTATTGTGTTTTGTGCGTCGCATCTACTTGAGTTATACAACTTGTTACGACAATTTGCATAGTTTCCTAGAATGCAATGCGTTGTTTTCGATAGTGCCTGTTTTTAGCTAAGCCAAAAAGCAAAAATCGGGTAGTTTCTGTAAATATTCTTCTCCAAATTGGATCTAGGGAGGTATTCTGGAGTCTCTTTTAGACCATGTGGTACGCGAGATATGTAACATGTCGCATGAAAAGTCAAATTTGTTTTCTGGAATCTCGAAATAGACATTTTTCACGCGAACAGTAAGTCTAGACCATGCATCATTAATATGTCGTTTTCGATAATCAAAAATCAGTCTTGCAGTTTTAAAGAAAATGGATAGAAGATGAATTGATGATTCTTCTTGAGATATCCATCATCAATGCTAAAATTTAAACTAATCCTACTCTTACTATATTTTTCCTTCTTTTTGCATACAATTCTTGATTTAAAGTTAAAGTGGCATACAATATTTGATTTTAAAAATGCGGCAACCATGTATTATACACGGTGACGTCATAGCTTGTTGCGACTGACAACGATTGAAAGTGAAGCATGCATTCATGCAAAAATAATGTAAAATATGTAGAAAAACAGGGTTTTTAAAAGTAAAAATCAAAAACTGTATTCCACTTAAACTTTAAATCAATAATTCTGTGCAAAAAGAGGAAAAATATAGTGAAAATAGGATTAGTTTTTCAACACTGATGATAAATATCTCGCGAACGAAACGTTTCTGCCAAAAAAATCAGATTTGTGATCAGAGCCCAAAAAACACCGTATACCTAAATTCCTCAAAATCGGAGTTGCCGTTGGTTTCTAGATAACTACCAAAACTTGAAAAGAACAAAAGAATTATAAATAAAGGTACTTGTTTTTTTCTGTATTTTGGAAATATAAGAGGTTTGAAACGAATTCTTTCTCTTTTAAACAAACATTACGTTGTTGCCACATTTTCCACAATCGAAAAACTGTTCAAGAATGTCCAAGGTGCATAGAGACAAGATGGTCTAACTTTTATTTGACAGTTGATAGATGTGATGTCAATGGGATCGGTATTTTTTGGTGTTTTGTAAAAAGGTGTTAATCGTGTTTATATTTGTAAGTAAATAGTAGATTAAAAACACTTTAAAAGTTGTATAAAATAAATTTTTAGGTTGATAAAAAAAGGAGTCCAATGACGTCGCTGTATCAGCTGTTGACTGTCATATCAAAGTTGGGCCCCTTCTCTCTAAACACCTTGAAGAATATCACCCTCCAAAAGTGTTCGACATAAGCGTGCGTCATTTCTCGCAAGCGAAGTTATCGTGCGAGATTCTAAAATTCGGACCCTGAATACCCATTGCTAATTGAACGAATCGCAACAATGTTTTCCTTAATCTGAGTCGCCCATCTTATAAATAAAAAAGTGACAGTGCAAGAAGTAACAAATAAAAAAAAACGACTATTTTATTACAACTCTTAAAGTTATCAGTTATTAAACCGCCAAATAAAGCCAGTAAGCTACGATTCGGACGCAGGCAGTCTTTTGTTCTTGCGGGCTAATAAGACGGGGGAGGAAGGGGACGCGGGGGTCACGCTGCGACATTCCACGGTCCGTGGGAAATAAATCCGAACCGCTGGACTCTCGCGAGCTGGGTTGCCATATCGTCTAGTATTTAAGAAAACTTATTGCAAGCCTTTTTTAAGAAAGCCAAAAATTTAGTAGCTTAGAATTTTGCGTAGTGAGGGGTCAACCAAGGTTAGTTTATATTTTATAAGGTTGCGACATATCCTCAACTTTTAGGCGGTTCGAGGTCGGGGACGCAAGAAAGGGCACTCCAAGTCGGTCTATATAAGGTCACGACATTCGGCCATATTGCTTTGACGTATCATGACGTCACATCTCCCATTTTCGGCCATGCTGTTCAGTGCCGGAGATATACAGTTTATTGTATTAGTAGAACAAACCATTTATACAGCAGTTTTTTATTATTATAAAGTTGTAAATTCTTCTACTTTAAATAAAAACATTTGGACTTATATCTTTCAACAAATATCACTACTAAAACAATGCAGATTGAAATGCGCAAAATTCTAGACGCCACTGGAGTGGAGTGCATTTCCTTGCGACCCGACCTCGAACCGCCTAAAAGTTGAGGATGTTTATAAATATAAACTAACCTTGGGGCACTCCACGGAATAAAGTTGGCAAGACTGGGTAAAATCAAAGCTGATGATCAATCCAGTGGCGTCTAGAAATTGCGCATTTCATTTTGCATTGTTTTGGAAGTGATATTTGTTGAAAGATGTAATTCCAAATGTCTTTTATTTAAAGTAAAAGAATTTACAACTTGATAACAATTAAAAATTGTTGTGTAAACGGTTGTTCTACTAATACAATAAACTGTATATCTACGGCACTGAACAACATGGCCGAAAAATGGGAGATGTGACGTCATAATACGTCAAAGCAATATGGCCGAATGTCGTGACCTTATATAGACCGACTTTGGTAATTGATAACGTAATTTTAGTGTAAGTGTAAGCCATAGATAACCTACATTTAGATCCGCAGTGGCAAGAAGCATTTTTCGGATTTTTACGACCTCGCGCAGTGGTTGGAGGAACATGCGCACTTAAAAGCCGTGGCAAAAATACAAACACCGGCACCCCCGTACCCCTTCGTCCGCGGTCCGACCGTAACGCTCATTAGCTACCGTACCGTTAAGGTTTTAAAACCTTAATAATAGTAATTTTTATTTTTATTCAACTTATCTTGACAACGGTGGTAGATTTGCCACCGAAACGTCGATTTTTAATTATCTTTTTACTTGTTAAATTTTTTTTTTGGTTTTTTTTAGTTTTTTAATTTAACTGTGGCGTGTACCCAAATAAATATCATCCATTGTTCCTCTTTCTGATGGGTAGACTACAGTTTGAAGTAAAGTTAAGTTAAGTGTACTGTTTTTGGGTCTTTCTGTTACCCCGTGCAAAAAGAGAAATTGAGAAATTGGCGCGTCCTAGATGTACAAAAAATTGGGCGCTAAAAATTTTTTAAAAGGAAAAAAGGTCTTTATTTAATATAAGGGTTTCCTCCTAAATTACCTTGGTTTTAAAAAACCGCCCTGCTTTTGGCTAAATACCGCCCTCTAATTTTTGCTGTACCCTCGCCAGGAACGGCCCTGGATAATAAAAAGCCTCAAAAACATTAACAAGCCGATTAAAAAATAAGCCACAAAAATTTATTTTTTCACAACCGTTAGAAAAAATGCTGTTTTTTAATCATTAATATGAAGTTAAAGTACTTTAAAAAAGTAACTTTTTTAACATTTAAAGCTTTTTTACATTTTGAATTAGTGTTTTGTTTCAAGCCTACTACAATAAGTTAAATATCAATTCATGCAATGTAACAGTAAACGCGACATCAACTCAACCAAACGGTCAAGTTACTACTTCATTAATTATTTTAGTTCATGTGTCACTAGTTTTCAAATTTGACACTTTGCAAATAAATTTATTAGAAATTATTGAAAATTAATAGTAATAACGAATTTGAATGACTAAGAAATTAAAAAGGAATGTATACTTTTTAATAATATTTCTACATAAAGTAAGTACATACAATTTTTTTATAATTAAATAATAAATGCATAGGTATAAAGAGAATAATTTTCTCTTAAGAAATAGTGAGGCTATAATTTTTCATTGCAATATAATGTGCTGCAAAAATTACAATTAATAAGTTACATGCAATGTAACAGTAAACGCGACATCAACTCAACCAAACGGTCAAGTTACTACTTCATTAATTATTTTAGTTCATTTGTCACTAGTTTTCAAATTTGACACTTTGCAAATAAATTTATTAGAAATTATTGAAAATTAATAGTAATAACGAATTTGAATGACTAAGAAATTAAAAAGGAATGTATACTTTTTAATAATATTTCTACATAAAGTAAGTATATACAATTTTTTATAATTAAATAATAAATGCATAGTTATAAAGAGAATAATTTTCTCTTAAGAAATAGTGAGGCTATAATTTTTCATTGCAATATAATGTGCTGCAAAAATTACAATTAATAAGTTAGATAAATAAAACAGGTATTAAAGGGTATTTTGGGAAATTTTTATACGGTCGTGGAAAATATAGTATGTAACACATGCAAAAGTTTAATTTTTACTCATGGGATTGCCGCACTCGCCTAAAGGCTTGTGCTGTCAAACTTCCCTTCTGTAAAAAAGTAATCACTTTATGCACTTAGTTACATAAATTACTATTAATTTACATTATTTATTGATTATGGTTATTTCACCTAAAAGCGATCACTAACATAAAACTGCACTGTGTAGTCGGATGAGATTTTTCAGATACGCATGCGGCTTGACAAAAAATGTAAGTGATCTGAGGCTCGAGCATAATTCATGGTTCGGGCCGTTATCGCGAGATCGGCGATCTTCCAAAATAACCAAAACGTTTTAGTTAGCTTTTAGTGCTGTAGGAGTGAGAATGGTCAGCTATACAACTTTCCTTGCGCTCGGGATGGGGACAGGCAAATATAACCACTATTGTATTTATCCCAACGTTTCGTGGTTGGATTTTTACTATATCAGGGCCTATAATTAAAAAACACATTGCAATACTATTTCGTAACATGGACCTAATAATTTACAACACTAAAAAACACTGTCAGGTCTCTTGGAGTTAATTTTGCATTATGGCATTAGCAGTTATTATGTCTATTGAGACTCCCTCCTTTCATAAAATTAAATTTTTCTAAAGATTCATTTAACCTTTTTCTTAAATAAGCCAGTCCACCAATGTTTTCTACTGCTGAATAATTTCAATCAGATAAAACAAAAATATGAGACCAGATTTATCTAAACTAAGAAGTTAACCAACAAATTAGCTTCATACAAATTTCGTGGAATCTCTCACGCAAAAATCAAGGTGAGCATTCGTTGGACTGTAAAGAAAACATGGCTGAAATAAAAATTATTTAGGTTTATTAGCAAGATAATAATAATGCTTATTTAAATAATATCCAGTATACCAGATTTTACTAAAATACGTATGCTTCGAAATTTTTTGGTTTTTGAAAATTTCTAACCCTCTGTATCTTAGAGGTCAGACCATTGGGACATATGTTTATATGAACTTTTCTCTCTAAAATAAACTAATGAATCATAAACCCTGTATTTTCAGCCATCAGTTAAATTACTACCCTGTATGTATACCTATACTTTGGGACATTTTAATATTATTTTTCTTTGGAATTGAGGCCAATGAGATAAGGTCACGACATTCGCCATTGACTAGCGCAGCTGTGACGTCAAGTCGGGCCATTTTCGGCCATGTTTGATTTTAGGCAGATCAGTGGCGTAGAATTAAGGAGAAAACAAAAAAGAACTGTATGTTGTAAACAAAATTTATTGGATTATTTTAATAGGCATAACTTAAAACAAAACCATAAATGTGGTTTAATTATTGAAAATTAAAAATTATCAAAGCGACGACAGGACGATGAGGTACCTGGCAGAGCAAAACATTTTCCATAGTTCCGTAATTCAAAAACCATTTTAAGAACTTTGTATACAGGGTGTCCGCTAATGAATGGTACACAGAAAACCACAGATTCCTTATGCCAAAATATTAAGATTTAACCAAACATACCTAATATCCAAAAGTTTATAATAAGGAAGATACGGGGGTGTCATAGTAAAAATCTTAATAAAACGGTATCTAGGGGTTTTTAAACATTAGCTTTTCAGATCTAATATTAATTTTTGTGTGTAGACTAGAGGGCGATGGGTACACTATTTAAAATTCTCTAAAAGTACCCAATTTTTTGGTACTACTCTGTATATATGTAAACTAGTAAGTAAACATATCAGAAATGATCGAAATGCATGAATAAAAATATTTATATCCCTTTAACACCCCGTATCTTCCTTATCATTAAGTTTTGGATATAGGTATGTTTGTTTAAATCCTAAATGGGTATTTTCGCATAAGAAATCTGAGGTTTTTGTGTACCATTAATTAGCGGACACTCATCTGTATCATATGTATATAAAAACACGAATGACTGAAAACTATTCGACTAAACACTATCAAAATCTCTAAAATAAAACTAGTCCGAACCTATAATATGTGAAGTCTCTAAACTAACCAAAAACATTAACAACTGGAAATCCTTGCAAAATATACAACCAAAATGAAAATGGCAAATTTCCACAGTTTTTACCAAACAAAGCTTCGACAAGGCACGACTCTGTCATCAGCTGATAATGCTACCAACTTTGAACAGAACTGCCAACCGAAATCGTAATTCTCACACCTTCACGTCCCTGACAAAAGCTATCCCCGGTCTTGCTTATGTCTAAACCCCTTCTCAGCCCCTCTACCCCACCCCAGAGGCTAAGGTTTTGAGGTGAGGACCTTTTTTTTTGGTTTAAACAATTTTTTGGACTACAAAACAAAATTAAACACTTTCAATAATTCCGATGTTTTTCTCGGGCCCCCGTTCCCAGGTTCGATCGCTAGTTACGTTTATGGTTGTGGTAATAGTTTTTTAAAGAAAATTAGTAGAAATTTGTAAGGTTTAGCATTATCAGCACCCACTGCAATCTTCTATCTCACCTTGGCTGTCGACCATCCGGGCGGTCGACTTGTTTTGATTGAAATCTGTAAACAGACTTCGGTTTCGGTTCTTCTAGTTTAAATTACCTGCCTTAGTCCGACCGCTCTGATTGATAGCCCTCTTGTCACTGATGCTGCCTTTGAGATGAGCTCGCATCTTTTCACTCCAATTTGAAAAAAGTAGTTGCAACACAAAGATATATCCGATTTTTAACAAAAGAAAATCGTATGTATTATTTTATAAACGTTTTTTTTTTAACAACATTTTCTAAAGGTTATTTATCAGTGAAAGTTCGTAAGGAACGGTTATGGGGCTGCTCCTTCCCAAAAAAGTTACTCATGAAATATTTATAAAAAACATACATAACTATAAATTTGAAATAAAACTAATATTTAAACTATTATACGGCAAAAAAATTTACGGTTTTTATCCCGCTGGACTCGTACTATCCATTGCATTATTTTTCTTTGCGACTATATTAATGTGACCACATTTTGAATCATAGAAAGCATGACAAATGGAAAAAAATAAGATGGAAATCGCCAACATAGCTCTAAGTTACTCATATCAACAAAATTTTTAATAAAAGTTAATCTAGCCTTACTGCAACTATTAATTTGTAAATAAAGTATAACTTTGTTGCCGTATATATTTCTATAAACTTGCATGTAGCAGATTTTCATTTCATTTTAAGGAATACTTTTACACAGGGCCGGATTTAGAGGTGTGGAGGCCCTGGGGCAACCCCTAAAAGTACAAGTGTGTATCCAAAAAAAAATTGAAGAGCAAAAAAAAAGGTCCACATCAATAAATTTGTAACATTGTATTTACTTTTTTCAAAACTAGAGACCCATAAATTCATTGTGGGGGCCCCGGGACAGTTGCCTTGCCTACCTCTCCCCTTAAATCCGGCTCTGATGAGGAAGTATGAAGAAGTATGGGGAAATATGATGAAGTATGGGGAAATATGGGGAAAGTATGATGAAGTATAGTAAAGTATGAGAAAGTACAGGGTGGCCCACCATATTCGACACGGTCTGTAGCTGGATAACCATGGGGTTTTTAAAAAAGTAAATACTGAAACATATACAGGTCGGATAAGGCCATAGTATAAAATTATTTTACTCTATACAGGATGTCTCAAAAAAGTGTGACGTATCAAAGTTATATTTTTTAAATAAAGCACCCTATATTTTATGACGGTTTTAGATTCTACATAAAAAAATATTTTAAGTTTGTTAATAGTACCAAGTGTCTAATTTTATTCGTTTTAGTGATATTAAATTTTTTTCAAAATGCAGGGGTGCAATTAAATTAATTTTATTTTAACAATATAAACTCCTTAAACTTAAAAATTTGTTACAAGATTAGAAAAAGTCTGCTTTATCATACGTAGGTCGTATCGAGATCATAGATTATACAGGGTGATCAAAAAATAATTTCAATTTTTTTAGAAAGTCAAATAGCAATATCTCTCTTATTTTAAATGAAGCACCCTGTATTTTTTTACACCACATGATGACAAACCAAATGCTCTTTCAAATGGTGTATAGGTTGCCTATACCTATCTTTTATACTTTTTAAGTAAATTCCGTTTTAACATATTTTTATTCCAAATGTCTATTTAAATGTAAGTAAGCTGTGATATAGCTATGCCTATTTACTAAGCCGTTATTGCAAAATGTAAATTTGTTGGAAAAAAGCACAAAATTAAAAGATTTTGTAATATCTGCCACTATTTTTAAAATTCACAGAAAAAAATCATTAGTTGCTTATAATGCTACTTCCATTAACACTTATTTCAGCTGAATGTGGTAATGATAAAACTTGTGTTTTTAAACAATCCCAATAACGCCTCTGGTCAGTTTTGACGACATTCTGTGACCTATAACTCGTTTCTTCCATTATCCATAATCACTGTGTCAAATTTTTTAAAGCAACTATTAAGGTTAGCAGATGGTTTTTCCTGGAATATTTTTTAGGATTAACTCTAGACTAAAGTAAACCATTTTTTCACATCCTACCAGTATTATATCATCTTGTTCTTGTAGAAGAAGGGTTTTTATTTAAAATCATCGAAATTTCTTTTAAACTGACTAAAACACTAGTACATTTGGACTAAAAATTTGTAAAAACAGATTTTACTAAAAAGCACAAAAGATAGGTATAGGCAACCTATACACCATTTGAAAGAGTATTTTATTTGTCATCATGTAACGTAAAAAAATACAGGGTGTTTCATTTAAAATAAGAGATATGGGTATTTGATTTTATGAAAAATTGAAAAAATTTTTTGATCACCCTGTACAACATTTGATCTTAATTTGACCTACGTATGATATGGCAGACTTTTTTCTAATCTTGTTAAACATTTTAAAATTTAAAGTGTTAAAAGTGTTAAAGTAAAATCAATTTAATTTTACCTCTGCTTTTTTCAAAAAAATCAATTATCACAAAAACGAATAAAATTAGACACTTAGTATTATGAATAAACTTGAGTTATTTTTTAAAGTAGAATCTAAAACCGTCATAAAATATAAGGTGTTCCATTTTAAAAAATATAACTTTGATACGTCACACTTTTTGAGACACCCTGTATAGACTAAAATAATTTTATACTGTGGTCTTATTCGACCTGTATATGTTTCAGTATTTAATTTTTTAAAAACCCCATGGTTATCCAGCTACAGACCGTGTCGAATGGGTATGAGGAAGTATGGGAAAGTATGGGAAGGTATGAGAAAGTAGGGAAAGGATAAGAAATTATAGGAAAGTATGGGGAAGTATGAGGAATTATGGAGAAGTATGGAGAAGTATGAGGAAGTATGGGGAAGATTGGCGAAGTATAAGAAAGTATGGGAAGGTGTAAGGAAGTATGGGAAAGTATAAGAAAGTATGGGAAAGTATGAGGAAGTATGGGAAAGTTTGAGGAAGTTTGAATTAAAGAATTATAAGGAAGTATAAAACGTGGACGTCGAATTCACGTCTTAACTAAGAATGACCCATATATTAAAAAAAAATGGTACGCCACTGCATTTTTCCAAAAAAAATGGATTCTCATTTAGTTTGGAAAAATTTGATAACGTATGGGGAAGTAAAGGGAAGTATAAAGAAGTATGGGAAAGTATGAAGAAGTATTGGGAGATATAGGAAAATATGGGGAAGTATGAGGAAGTATGGGTCACTTTTAATTATCGATTACTTTTAATGACTTTGATCTTTTATAATTTGAACACCGGCGCCTGTCAAAACTAAAAATCTGACAAGCAAATTTAATATATACCAGGATTTTTAAAACAATGTTTTTAAAACAATTTTAATTTTTACTGAATATTTCGTTGATTTTACACCTAATTTGTACAAATAAAAGAATACTATGCCAATAATAAAATTTTACTAAGTCAAACTTCAGAATTAAAAACATTTTAAGTACCTGTTAAGTTGGAAATTTGCAAGGGTTTACTTTTCCGCACTAGTGTGGAAAATAGCCACTTTCCAAACTAAATTGCGTGCGGAAAAGTGCTGCTTTCCACACGCTGGTGGAAAATAGTATATTACATTACAAGGGTGGAAAATGACTTATTTCACACGAGTGGGAATATTGTTGCACGAGGCGTCAGCCGAGTGCGACAAACCCACGCGTGTAAGAAAGTGATTTTCACACAAGTAATGTACACTACTTTTCCTACGACCACAAGTTATTTACCAAAAAACAATAAAAGTTGTTTGTCTTCACGGAAAAAATAGGAAAACAATTGAAAACTTTGCATCACTAGGGTGATATATACTTTTCCTTACTACGATATATTATACTGTTTAACAATATTTTTATATCAAAAATCACCTACCTAGTAGCTTTTTATCATTTTAGAATTAAAAATGGTCCTCATTTAAAAAATGTTGCATGGCTTTTTCAATGTAAATCCCATTAACAGCCTGATAACTCCAAATTTATTTTAAATAACAATGACAGCGATGACAGCTTTATTTTATACTTTTGCAACACTAGTGTTGTAAAGTACTTTGCAACACTAGTGTGATATAAGGAATTTTCTATGCATGAAAACAGTGTGCTATTTACTATTTTCACATGTGGTCGTAGGAAAAATATATAACATACCATTGGAATTTGACCACAAGTGAATGATATTCTGGCAAATATTCAAGACCGGAAACAAAAGAAGCCCACGCTGGTCGTGTCGCAACAGCCAAACAAAAGGATGTTTAACCAGATATCTATCATTAAATCGATGTGTATTAGTTACAGCGACATGGCTGCAAGACGGGGCGTCATCAAGTTAACACAGATTTTGTGTTCACTCCGAATGATAGATTACAGTCATTTGTTATATTTTTGTGTATTTCGATACGGGACGACCGAAAAATTCTTAAGCCTACCTGCGACAAACGCATTGTTTCACTGCTTTTATCTTTGAATTGTATCGTGGACAATTAATTATGGGCGCTATATAGGGCAGGGATGACTCAAGGGGTATGTAGACGGTTAGTAAAAAGGACCGCATCTCTTTAACTAGTTTTTCCACGACTGTTAATCGTTAACTTAAAGGTAAAGTACTCCATTTTAGTACACTACATAAAGTGTTATAAAAAGTAACTTTTTTAACACTTTGAATTAGTGTTTTGTTTCAATACCTACTACAATAAACTTAAATATTAATTTATGCAATGTTACAGTAAACGCGACTGAACCAAACGGTCAAGTTACCTTTGATATCGTCATTATTTCTTTTAGTTCATGTGTCACTAGTTTTAAAATTTGACAGTTTGCAAATAAATTAATTAGAAATTATTGAAAATTAATGGTAATAATGAATTTGGATGACTTAGAAATTGAAAAGGAATTTATACTGTTTTAGTATAAGTATTACAAAAAGTAAGTACAAACAATTGTCTATAATTAAATAATAAATGCATAGTTATGAAGAGGCTATTTGTCTTAAAAATAAAGAGGCTATGATTTTTTGTTGCAATATAATGGTTGTGCTGCAAAAATTAAAATTAATAAGTTTAGATAAATAAAACATATATAAAATGGTATTTGGGAAATTTTTATACGGTCGTGGAAAAAATGTAGTACGTAACACATGCATAAAGTGTTTTTTGGTAATTTTCTAGAAACCTGCGGCAACTCCGATTTTGACGAAGTTTGGTATACAGGGGTTTTTGGGGCGCTGATCACGAATCTGAAAGACTTTTTTGGCGGAAACGTTTCGTTCCTGAGATACTCACCATCAGACTTGAAATTTAAACTAATCCTATTTTTACAATATTCCCCCTTCTTTTTGCACACAATACTTGATTTAAAGCAAAAGTGGCACACAATATTGGATTTTCACCTTTTAAAACACCGTTTTTTTACGTATTTTACATTATTTCTGCATTAAATTGCATAGCTATACTTTGACTTATTTTAATCCCAGTTTGCCATGAAGTCCCATGTGTATGTATGGTTGCCGCATTATCAAAGAAAAGCAACGCAATTTAATAGAAAAATAATGTAAAAATGTAGAAAAACGGTGTTTTAAAAGGTTAAAATCAAATATTGTGTGACACTTTAGCTTTATATCAAGAATTGCGTGCAAAAAGAAGGGGGAATATAGTGAAAATAAGCTTAGTTCAAATTTAAACTTGGATGATGAATATCTCGAGAGAACAAAACGTTTCCGCCAAAAAATATTTCAGATTCGTGATCAGCGCACCAAAACCCCGTATACCAAATTTCGTTAAAATCGGAGTTGCCGCAGGTTTCTAGAAAATTGCCGTTTTTTTACTCATGGGATTGCCAAATTACTATTTTCTACAACTTATTAAAATTTAAAAAATGCTCCTTTTTTACTGGATATTGATATTATAATGGGAACGTATTTTATTTGGTAATACACCATAAAGGTCGGACTCACATCACCGCAACGAGCCCGTGGCAGTGCGTTTCTGTGGTTAATTGTTATATTGCATAAGCTTCTAATAAAATACATTTTGGTAAAGACATTAAAACAAAACAGTATAATTTAAAGTGTAAAAAATCGTCGACCTGTTAAAAAAGTAACTTTTACACGTTTTAAGGTCGGGCCACACATTACCGCACCGAGCCAGATTTCACGGTGATAGGGTAACGTGTGGCAAATTAGTTCGGAAAAATTCATAAGCAATTTTCATGCCTTAAAAAATATAAAAAGCATTTTTGTGAAACTAAAACAAATTATGCGGTGCAAAAAGTTATGTGTTTAATCAAACTGCAGCACACTTTACATATCACCTGATCGTAAAACAAACCTTCACAAATAGGGTAACAGTTTTAAGGATTGACCACACATAACCAGCGTTTTACCGTTTCTAATCAAATGCCGTAGGCTTAATATTACCAAACCGTGCTCGACCACATGCCACACACAAAAAATAACAATGTATTCATAAGTTTTACTTACATAATATTCACAAGATGTAAGAATAAAATTAATAACTTTTTCTTGTATTGTTTGTCTACAACAACTAACCTTAAATCACTTACTCTTTATTTTTATACGTAATAAACTGAAATAAAAGTTTACGCCCGGTAAACTCATAGCTTGGCTCGGGGAACATCGGCGCTATACGGCTATCCGATCCACGTATGATTTCATTGACTGGGCATGTCTTAAGCCGTACGATGCATCAATGTCGAAATTAAAAATTTAAACAAAACGCATCGAGACACGGTCGTGCTACGGTGCGGGTCTTGTGGGGCATCGGTGCGGTTATGTAAGACGTTTACCTATACTACACTGAAAGTTTAAAAAAACAGAGAAAGCTTGACAAAAATCCTTTTATATTTTTTAAGGCATAAAAAGTGCCTTTAAATTTTTCCGAACTACTTTGCGCCACTTTCCCCTATCACCGTGAAATCGGGCTTGGTGCGGTTATGTGTGGCCCGACCTTAAAACGTGTGAAAAACTTTTTTAACAGGTCGACGATTTTTTACACCTTAAATTATACTCTTTTGTTTCAATGTCTTTACCAAAATGTATTTTATTAGGAGCTTATGCAATATAACATTTAACGCCACATCAACCAAACCAAACGAACAAGTTACTATAAAATACGCTATTACATACCATTTAAAACGAAACAGAGTTAATTTTGGGCCCCTAAAATAAAAAAATAAGTGGTCCGAGCGTTTTTCCTTAAATGAGCTAGAACGCCCAAAATAAGTCATGTTTCGTTTTCAACCCTGTATTTCTAGTAGTAACAAAAATCCAAACTCAAAAACAAAATTGAAAAAATAGTTCGATTTGGAGGAGAGGTTTGTTTGTAGGGAAGTAAATTTTCTGAAGTGTGTGTAGGTATTCGTTTTTTTTGGCCCAATCTACTGTATATAAATTATTTCCGAAATTGTCTTTTAATATAATTTTTAAAGCTACTTTAGATCTACCAAAAAAATACACAAAACAGTAATATATTTTCTTTTAATCGAGAAAAGCTACAAACATGGCCCCTTTGGGATAAACCTATACAAAAAAGGTTCCGCTAAACTAATTGGTTTACAAATTTGAATATACTGACTAAATAAAATTTCTGAATGACTTTTGTTAAATGACACTCACAGCGGTCTGCCGTCAAACGACCGCCTAAACTTCCATGTTCTTTTTGTCTTCTCTTATCGATGCCTAGGTCGTTTGAAGCCCGCGCTGTTCAGGCATGATTGTTATTAAAATTCCGAAGAATTTTGGCCTGTTAGATTCATACATAATGGATGACAAGAGACCCTCGGTCTTAGTTAGCAGCTTGTAAAAAGCTAAGTATGTATAGTTTTACAAATAAGAAATCATTCTTAATTTCTGTTTGTTTTTTTTGTCTACGTAAGAAGTATGTAGAGCAATGATTTAATGTCACTATTGGCTTTTAAAATTAAGCTTGCAACGTTGTTAAAAAGCCCTCATCGGCATAATTTTGAACTAGTATAAGAGTCCATGACAATTCATAGTCAAGTTTTTCTTGTTGTTGTGGCAGTTAATAACGTGTTTTTTAAATAATTTTATAATTTATTAAATAAATGCAATAAAAAATACAAGAAGAATATTAGTCTACAATTTGTGCCAAGTGTTTTGGTGGTTGTTATCATGGATTCCCTAAAAATTTGTTATGCCTGTATTTTAACTGTAAATATTCAGGAACTCACATTTTATGACTTTATATAAAATTACGCGACACGTTAGCCGGTAACTACTCTTTGTTTTATTTAGGTTTTTAGACTATAATGCCTAATATTTTGTCTGAAATTTATTGCCTTGTTTCCAAAAGTGCTTTTGCTTCTAGCCGAGACACAAACCCAACATCGCATATTTCTGTTAATATGGTAAATATTTTCGACAGTTTTGATCTAGATACCCATTTTTATCAGCACAAAATTTGGTCTATTTATATTTACCAACCCTGTATAGTTCTACAAATTAGAAAACATTCTAAATTTTTTTTACTTACGTAAAAAGTATGTAGGCAATGATTTATTGTTACTCTTCAAAATGTATATCGCAGATTTACACATAATGAATGTCAAGGGCATCCCTATCTTATTATACAGAACTTGACTTAGGTCAGGACCCCCCGTCCTAATATTTGAATTGTTTGGAAGTTTTTCATACAGGCACCAAATTTTAGGCAAGAAATAACAGATATAAATGTCAAACTGAGAGTTGGACGCTTTTAGCTCTTTAAAAGTAAATTTTTGGTGGAAAGTAGGCGCTACGGGAATTCTAGCCTAGGGTGCCTCAAACAGTTATTACGGCTCTGGATATACATGTTGTGGTATTTTCTTAAAGGTCTTTTAGATATCGTTTTAATAATGATGTAATAAACAGGGTACGTCATTAAATAATATGTCCTTTTCTAAGAATAGTTAAAATGATATTTACTTAAACGTGCCTTAAAACGTCCGTCAGGATAGGACTTACATGTTAAATATGCAAATTTTAAAAGCTTATACCTCGAAATTTAGTCCCGCAAGACCTATTAAAAAAATTTCTATGTATAGAGGACACTTATAAGTATGTATATTCGAAGTTTTAAAAAATCCTAAGAAAAGTGATTTTTTGGAAACGTCCTTAAGTGAGATTTTATTTGTTTGTAATATTTTTTTGTTTTTTAGGAAAGATAAAAATGGCCATTCCAAAACTACAGGCTCTAGCTATCTTATGGCCCGTAGTATCAAAGTAACAAAATGGGAAACACATCTGCTTTTACTTAAAAATTTTGGAATTACAACCAGGAAAAACCTTCTAACTGTTGCCATAAACAAGAAGACATCAGAAAAAATAAAACATTTGTTTTTTATATTTAAATAAATAATAAAACGTAATGTAGTTGTTTTATTTAAAAAGTAATATATTATTTTATTTATGGTAATTACTTATGTACAGGGTATCTCAAAATCGAGGATAACCAATGAGATTTCGGAAAACGCAAAAGATACAAAGTCTTTTAAATTACGGCAAATTTGCATATAATTACGAGCTATTGTTTTGAATTAAAAGAAATTTTGAAAAGGTATGGAGATATGTGCAAGACAATCAGCACAACAAGTTGTTTATTTTTTGCCCACAGACATATCCAATTTGAACATCAATCAGAGGTAAAGTTCTGCAGTACAATTTGCGACCCAACCGTGTCGTAAAACTTGTTTTATCAGTCAAATCTACTAAAGTTTTATGTTTGGGATTATAGGATATAAGCTAAACGGTCGTCGGGCTGTGGGAGATTTATCGCTTTTTTATAGGTACTTCCATGGCTTTTGCTCTGAAGAATTGTCCAGTATAGTTCCTCCACTCACGGTTCCCAACAGATAAACTCGTGGTTCCGCGCATATGCATATCTATACGGTCCAACTGGATAGGCCCCGAACTTCTCACTTTGTTCGTTCTTTTATCCCTAGAAATTCTAGATTGTGGAACCTGTTGCCCGCGGAGGTCTTTCCTTACCCTCCAAATCTTCAAGTATTTAAGTCCCGTGTCAACAAACTCCCTCTTACCTCGCTTAAGACACCCACGGTACGTTAGTATTTAGGCTTTAAGCTTTCGTGGTTTGTCCAAAGATAAAAAAAAGATACAAAAAACTCAGACACTTGCCCTGTTTATTATTATATATATATATAAATATATATATATATATATATAAATATATATATATATATATATATATATATATATATATATATATATATATATATATATATATATATAGTCTTGGTGTATTATACAAAGTATGTTACTCCCTTTAAAGAGAGTTAAAGAAAACATCCTGCTTTTCCATGCTATCCACCACGACTCTCTCCCCAGACCGGTTTCGCCTGCCTTACAGGTACTCATCAGTGAGGCTGTATCGAGTCGTGGTGAATAGCACAGAAAACCAGCGTCTACTTATTAGACAAGTTTCCAGCGGTAGGATATTAAATCCTGCCGTTGATGCCCTACTGAAATCGCATTCAGTAAATTGATGCTCGTATACTGATTCAATCCATACCCAACTAATTTTTAATTTTTTCTTGTCAGTTTTGTTACTTAGAGCAATGCAGAATATTGAGTTTTACATATTTTTGTAGTCGCAAGAGAAAATCCAATTTTTTAAAGTTTTCACACACCATTTCCATACCATTTCCATTAAAGAAAAAGTAAGTTTAAGTTATATCTTAAAAATTAAAACTTTCATATTTGTTTTAGGTGGTGGTGGCGCAAGATCAATATTTTATGTGGCCAAGATAAATTTTGCGAGGCCCCTTCTTGACAAATGGTATCGTGGAGACAAAAAAATTGAAAACCAAAATATTATCTTTATCTTTCCTGCGAGGCCCTTTATTATTATTATTATTATACTTGCGAGGCCCACATTGCCAACACCCTCCGCCGCCTCTGATTTTAGGTACGTCACTGGATTCTACGTAAAAAGTTATAAAACTTTGGTATTTGAAGTTTCTTTCTGTCCCCATAATGTCCGAGTAATAAGACAAAATGAAAATCGACGAACTTTGAAAATAATCACTCTGTATTTTAACTAATCAAGTTAGCGTGGATCTCATTACGCCATTAAACTAAATACTAAAAAGTTTTAGTATTTAGTTTAGTTTTTATTTTGTATCTCTTACTGTTTAGCCTATACCCTATAATCCCAACCAAAAAAAAACACACACACTATGTACAACCTGGTACAAGAAATTGCATAGTCTATAGGCCGTTTTCAGAATAATTTTCAAATAACCAACAACCACCCAGTTACTTTACGCATATTTCGGCATTTAAAAAGTAACTATTTAAAGAGCCAACGTTCTAATATGATTCTCTCTAACTTTTACACTTAACCTTTCTTTTAATATGCAAGTCGACCCTAAAATTGCAATAAATTTCTTTCTTTTCTTGTATTGACCGGCCGCTTTACAAAACCGAAAAGTGGACCACTACAAAAGAAACGCCACGCCGAGAATTTTGGGCCGTAATAAATATTTTGACAAAGAGGGTTGAAAGAACATCCATTTATTAAAAATGTGAAATGTTTTTAGAAAACAATTTAATAGGTTTTTCGATATGGATAAAAAGGTAAAAGCCTATTTAGCTTGTGATAATAAACAAGAAATTTAAAATATTTTTAATTTGTTTTTTTATACAGGGTGTCCAAGAATATGTGGGTAATCTATCAGATTCATATAGAATATATGAAAATAATGTGTTAAAAAGTTACTTTTTGCCTTCACGCAAGAGAAGTATCAATTGCTGTATTCCTTTTATGCTCCAGAACCACCAAGAACGACACCATAAGTGTTTCTTTTACAATTTTATTACATTTTTTCATGTTGTAGAACCGTTCTTGACACTATTGACAGTTCAGAGAACGGTTCAGAACGGTTCTTCAAGGTAAAAGGAATACCCTAAATAACTTCATATTACTAAAAACAGCGTTTATTAAATTACTCGCAAGTTCTAAATTTTAAATTTATGGGTAAAACAATTCTTAAGAAAAAATGTGTCACGTTTTTTTAAATTGTCTCGTTGGTTTGGCATTTTTTTTTGCGTATCAGAGTGTTACATTTCTGACCAAACTTCGTAGATGACTTATAAAATTTAATATTTGATGGTGGCTTTTCATGTTTTAGACCATGCAGAACTTTTAAATTAATTGGCCAACCTGCAGAAATACGTAGGTAATAAATATTTTTTAAATAAATTATGGTGTATTAAATCGTTTTTGTTTAAAATTTTACTGTGAGCATAAAAAAACAAAATTTAACTATTTACTAATATACAGTCAAGAGGTAAAAACAATCCATAACGAAAAACCAGGCTCTTGGACTTTTCTCCTGCCTGGGGTACCCTGGAGCGAATTATAGTGGAAATTTTTTGACATAATCATTGAATTTGTTTTAACGTCATGTCTGTCATTCACATAAAGATTTTAAAAAATGTTATTTTGTACCAGTTGTAGTATTTCAGACATAACATAATATAAAATAATGTAAGGTTTTAAGACCCTAAATGACAATTTTATACAACTACAGTTAGTAAAATAATATCATAAGACTGAAGGAATAGACATAAGTGAAGAGCAAACGAAAGCAAGGTATGGGTCTAAAAAATTAAAATAAAGTATTTTTACCAACTGTAGTAATATAAGTTATATATAATATAAAAGAATAAAAATGATAAGCTCTAAAATTACATATATTTGCAACTACAATTGGTAAAATGGAAAAAATTTATTTTATAGTAAAATTTTAAAGCTCGTGTCAAAGTTACAAATATTAATTTAAAACAATATTATTTAACACAAACTGGGTGTGAAATTTTCTTACCGAATACCACACGTGCTTAAATTATTCCGGGAAATTTTTCTCGGCCATGAATATTTTAAGAAAATTCTCCCTCGCCTGGGGCTCGGAATAATTTTCAAAATATTCGTAGCCTTGAAAAAATTTCCGGAAATAAATTTAGCACAAGTGGTATTATTACAAGTGAGAATTTCTATTTTTTTATTACACCATACAGGGTTAGTAAAAACCGGAACAGTGGATTATCTCAGCAACCATTAAATATAAATGAATCAAATTTTGTGCGAAGGAATATTCAGAATTTAAAAATTGTATTTGCAAGATGGCCAAGTTTATAATTTTCTCTCTAGGTTAGGACATTTTAAAATTTTAAATGGCATACCCTATTTTTAAATATTGTAAACAACTGCTTGTATCAACTTTATTATGACCCGACATGATCGTTTTTTAACTTCTGTCCATTTAGGAGATATGGCATTAAGCCTAAATACAGAAACGAGCAGGTATGGCCGCCTGCGGCTCGGGAAAATTTTTAAAATATTCGTGGCCTTAAAAAATTTCCGGTAATAAATTTAGCACTAGTGGTATTACAAGTGATAATTTATGACATTCTAAATACAATGATTCCTTAAATATCATTTTTATAACGTCATCTATCAAAAAATTTATTTTTTAAATTTCAATCAAAACTGCCATAATTAAGCCTAATGGTAAATTTCAAGTCAAATACCCATGAAAAAATTGAATTTCATCGTCTTTTGTTTTTTACGACTTCTCTAGGCGACACCTATTTGAGGTCACCCTGTATAAAATTTAATATTTTTTTATCATTAAATGAAGATAAAGGTAATAAAATTTATATTTTAAAAACTTTTTCATTGACCATTTCTGTTTGCAGTTGTCCTCAAATAAAAATATATTTTTAGCGCTATGCCAGGCGCTTGACATTTTGGTGTTAAAAATGTATACTTCTTTCATAGTTTAATATACAGGGCGTCAAAAGTCCAAAAAGCTGTATTTTTAATTATTTTAGCGGAAGAATATTGAGAAATTAGAAAAAAGTCAGTGGCGTACTTTTTTTCTTAATAATACTTGTTGAGGTGCCCCCAAAGATGCGACTGCACCCAATTTTTCAATCTGATTAAGATTTAAAATTTTGAATTGATTTTGAACCAAATCGATTAAGGGATATTAAAGATATTTTATTAATAAAATACCGATTTTTTTAAACTTAACGCCTTGTGTCTTCAAAACGAAGTTTTGTAACGTAGTTAAAAAACACCCTGTACAATTTAAATTTGGTATTCCATACAAAGTGCATACCTATTATAAACATCTGAAAAATTATTATTAGAATTTCTGGTATTCTGTTATAATTCATTATAATCTAAATACATAGCCCAGCAAACACTATTTGCCGGCAATGTACATTTTTCATATTGGCATTGATGGTAAAGCATTGGCAATTGGTGGCAATATTATGCCAACATCTTATACGCATTAAAAAGTCAACCCTAAATAAACACTTGATTGCCAATAAATTTTACATGCAGGCGAATTGCCGGCAAGCATACAAAAATGGCGGCATACCAATCCTGATTAAATAAAGCACGCGTTTTTGTTGCAGGCAAATAAATATTGGATTTTTGAAGGCAATCCTTCAACGCATATTCATACTTTTTAAACCATATTATTAACATAACAACAGGTAAACAACATTATTTTACGTTTTTTACATAATTTAAAGGAAATGGCCTTTTCATAACATTTTATTGTTAAAAATCATGCAAATAAAAATTAGGTCAAACAAAATGTTTATTATGTATTTTGGAGCGAATAAAAATAAAATGATGGTAAAATAAGCTTTGTTAATTTCGACCGAGGGTGACCGTTTTGTGCATTTGTTTTCTACGTGGTTTTCTAGCTTTTTAGTTTCTTTTTTAAAAAAAGAGTTTTTAATAGACATAATTAAATGTATTCATTACCTAATAAGTGTGTGTTGTGTGATTAATTGGTGATGGCTAGTCGAGAAGGCAAGATATTCAAGTTGACTGTTAGGAGCTGTAAACATTTTGTTTAAAACTTTATTAAAAATTTTAAAGACGTGTTAATAAAAAATATTATATATATTTAATAGTTTTTTGACATACCGATAGATTGCGTAATGGACAATAAACTACTACGTTTCTGCAATATCTTTGCTTTTTATCGTCTAAGCCGTACCCATTAGACAAAAATAATTCGAGAGCGGTCTGCGGTAGGTGATCTCACTTAGCTTTGAAAGAAATATCTTCGGCTAGTGTAAAAATCTGCATCTCCAAGTTGGACAGTGTTCCGAGAGATGGTACTTTGCATTGCAAGGAAATTGCATGCAGTAAGGAGTTTTTTCCTATTTTATTTTTCAAATAAAATATCGCTTCATTTTAGCTTTAAAAAAAAGTATATGCGATAATTTTCGTCAATAAGACGTCAGCTTGCTGCTTGGGAGTATCTGCATTTGCCCACTTTCGTATCTTTTTGTTATCTTTTTGCCAATAACTTATTAATAATGGATGCCATCATCTTAAACGCATTTTTTTCCAATAACTTATTAATGACGGATGCCATCACTTTATCTGCAACACGTGGCCTAATAACGGCCAATTGCCCACTTTCGCGTCTTTTGATACCTTTTTGCAAATGCCTTGCCATTAAAGAGTGTTGGCATGCCAGTAAATTAAATGTACAACGCCAGCAAAAAATGATATATGGGTAGTATTTTAAAAATAATATTTTCTTTATAAAATTAAAAACAAATCTTGTTGAAGCGCCATTGGTTTTTTTAACTTTTACAGCAAAAATTGTAATGTAATGGTAAAAAGAAGTGTAATCAATGATATATTTATTTATAAATGAATAAATCGTTGGTGTAATAAATTTTCTGCAAATATCCGGAGTGACAGGAAAGTTAAAAGACACTTTTTCTTAAAACTTTAACACCCTGTACTTCGGAAAGAAAGCATTTTCCGACATAATTTTATTTAAATTTTTTTCTTAATTTCCTGCACTTTATACAGAGTTTAAAAGAAAATGCCACCTTAAAAATAAACCTGTGCAGACCGTTCAAAAAATTATAGTTCACACCAAGGCCGAGTTCATATATAGACAATAGACACATTAATTACATGAAAAAAATGTTTTTACAATTGTTAGAAAATGTAAATAAAAGTCAAAAATTCCCGTTTATGTTGCCTTGAAACATTTTTTTATGAAAATGATAATAATAAGCAAATTAAAATTATTGCACATTAGTTTCGTACAACAAAAATATTTAATTTTGTGGTAATTTAATGTATTGGCGAACAAAAAAAAAACATATTTGATACAAAAATTATAATGTAATTGGTACTTTGACAAATATTGTGGAAGTGGCAGCTTAAAAAAGACTAGGTATGTAGGTTAATGATAAGTAGTGTACTTTAAATTTATTATGTGTAATTAACAAATGTTAGACATGTATAGCCTATGCGGGACTTTTTCCAAAGCGATGCATTAGAATTCGTTACAAAAAAACAATTTTTCTACAATTAGGCTAATACGTTTATCATTACTTAATTAACTGTTAAGTTTGGTCAGCATCCAACTTAATAACCCTGGTAACCTCACATTTTTGATTTTCAAAGGACACTAAATAAAAGTTTTTTTAAATCGAGAGAATTGCATGCTTTATGGGGAGCATTATTTATCAAAAATAATTATAATTCTGAAATCTTCAATTGTTGAAAGATTCGCTTTTACTGAATCATTTCCCCTAGTTTGTCTACAAGAAAAACGTATTAGCTTAATTGTAGCTAAATCAGGTTTTTTTTTGCAATGAGGTTAAATACAGTATTTTGGAAAAAGTCTCGTAAGTTCAGTCCTGTCTAACTCTATTTGACCAAAATTACCTATTAGCCCTTTAAAACTGAAAAAGACAGGCGCAACAAATAAAAAGGTATTATTAGTTAAAAAGTGTGAAAGTTTAATTTGGCCCACTCTGTATTTAATATAAACTTACCTGCAAAAAATCTTAAGTTATTATACAAGTTGTCCTAAATATAATATGGAAACGGCTAAATATCTGTGAAAACTGGGGGCCCAAATAATAAAGTTGTGTAATAGTATTAACAAATTTCCTAACCAGTGCTGAGAGTCCCACTTTTCCACACGCGACTGCAGTCAAGAAGTCAAGTGCAGAAAAGTGGCACTTTCGTCACGTGTTAGAAACGCTATTTTTCTACGAGCGTAACAAAAGTAAAATTTTATTTATTTTTTCATTTTAACAAAATGCTACCTAATATCCAACTATACCAAAGCAAAATTTCCGTTTAAATATTGAAGTACATGTAAATCCTTCATTACGACTCACTAATATTTGGTTAAATTTTTTTATCTTTCTGCACCAGTGCGGTAAGTGATTATTTTTCGCACTAGTGCGGAAAAGTAACCCTTTCTAAACTAAATTGCGTGCGGAGAAGGGCTGCTTTGTAGAAAAAATAAAATTAGACATCCTGTGGTAGCTTTGGATCTAGACCTTAAAAGCGACCATGATGAATATAACCAGGTCAAATTGACTTCTTTAGATGGGTTTACCCATTTTTTATTGTAGAAATGTAATATATATATATATATATATATATATATATATATATATATATATATATATATATATATATATATATATCTATATAAAGAAAATATCGGTCCCATCTATTTAGCAACCCAAAAGTGAAATTTGAAGTTTGAAAACCAGCTTCGAATTGATCACGAAATGGTCATAAATGGTCACTAAGTGTGACAAATTGGTCATCCATACACAACTTTTACAGTGTGTTAAAAATATTAAAGTCATCGAAAAATGTTTAGCGCCTCACATTACATTAATTACAAAGAATGCAATTGGTCATAAAATGGTCAACCTTGGGCAGTATGATTAATTAATTGGTCAGCAAGATAAAAGGAGTTCTATATTAAATGAAAACATTCAAGAACGAAAACATTTTGTGAGCGGCCCCAAAATAAAAGTTTTAGAATTACAGAAACAAATTCTAAAAGCCAGTAACAATTAGAGCATTGGTCATTATACAGGTATTTAAAAAGTTGGTCAAAGATGCTGAAATAAATATTAAGAGTTTAATTAAAAAAGGTCACTAATTGCTGAACTGCTACATAAATATATTTAGCACCTCAACATCAACATTCGGTGTGTTGTTGATATTCAAGTGCTACATAATAAAAAAAAATAGTGTAAAACTACCCCTGTATTCGTGACCAATTATTACAACTTGACCCGACCTCCGAATGTTTTTTTTGTTTGTTTATTGGCGTTTCGTCTCCTGGACGGCACTCGCCACCTCCGAATGTTGATGTTGAGGTGCTAAATATATTTATGTAGCAATAAGTTTGTAAAATTTTATAACAACATACGCTCACGGTACCAATTTGCCTTAATACGGCCCTGCCTTGAGAATTAGCATCTTATTCTGAAACACCCTGTATATACATTTATATTTCGTATAATAAAAAAATAAAAATTACAAATATATTTTCGTAGATACACATATTTCTTTTTCAATAGTAGTTTTTTAGTCCACCAAAGAGTAATCAATTTATATCCACTACATCTTTGAGAATTGATTTTAATGTTCTAATAAACAATTTTTGGGTATCGTAATTAACCTACTTGGCAGCTTACACCCGTGAAATTCAAATCCCATTTTTTTAAAATTGCTTTTATATTTGTAGGTTGCAATTTCTTTTGTCTTTAATAAAACAATTAACATATTATAAAATTTTGTTTATTTACAAAAAAAATATATATGATAACGGTAAAAATTTAGGTTTGTACATACTTTAATTTAACACATTTCATAATGATTCGGTTTTTAATTTTTTTACCAATTAGGTTTTAAGTATGAATGGTTTGTACTGATTAAAATTATTATTAAAGAAGTGGTTCTGATGACCCAATTATTTTTAGGATGTAAATAACGAAGGGGAAAGTGTGCGCACGTATACGCTCCTTTACCCCGCACACAGATAAATCTTAGTTTTATTCTCAAATTTTATTTTAGTTTTTAAATGCCTAAAAATTATACCAAAGTTCACAATAATTTCATATTCTTTCAAAGGTCTTTAGAATATAAAATTATATATAATATATAAATAAAAAAACTATTTAAAAATATTTATATTAAACCAGAGAGACGGTTTAAGGTACTAATTTGGGTACCCTTAGAAAAACAATTGATAGAAATAAACTTTTTCTGCAACGTTTGTTGCGTAAAGAATATTTTATATATACCTATATATATATATATATATATATATATATATATATATATATATATATATATATATATATATATATATATATATATATATATTTAAAATTACGACGGTAATCTATTTTCTCTAGTGTATTGGGGTGTATCGTTTGTTGTTGTTGTTTGTGTATCGGAGGCAGGCATCTCCCTTATATTTATTTGAAACGTATTCTGAAAAGTTAAACAATATTAAATTAATTTGGCACTCATAAAATTTATTTTAATTACTCGCCAAAATTTCTTCGAGAATGAACTAACAAACTGCAAAGATACACAAGTCAATGATTGATTAACAGTTAAACAGACTATTTAAGCCTCGCTTATTCACAACTCAAACAAAAATAGGCTCTAACTAAACAGGTTTACGTATGTTTACAAATTTTATCAATTTTTGATCCAATAATTTAATTTTATCAAGCTTATACTGTTCTCAAATAAAGTTAGTTTTGAATTGCACTTCATTTTGATACTACGCGTTTTGGTGCACTTACTCTTTTCGTGTCGCTTTGTTTTTTGTAATTTTTGGTATTTGGTGAATAGGGCGAATAAGTGACAGTGGTTTTCTGGGTTAATTAAAGTGAGTGATTTAAAGTGATTATTGATATTTTTGGTAATTTCCTAGAAACCGGCGGCAACTCCGATTTTGACGAAATTTGGTATACGAGGGGTTTTTCGGGGCGCTGATCACGAATCGGAAAGAATTATTTGGCGGAAACGTTTCGTTCTCGAGATATTAATCATCAAAGTTCAAATTTGAATTCTGCTTATTTTTACTATATTCCCCTTCTTTTTGCACACAATTCTTGATTTAAAGCTAAAGTGTCACACAATATTTGATTTTTACCTTTTAAAACCCCCGTTTTTCTACGTTTTTTACATTATTTTTGCATTAAATTGCGTGGCTTTTCTTTGATAATGCGGCAACCATACATACACATAGGACTTTATGGCACACTGGGATTAAAATGATTCAAAGTATAGGTATGCAATTTAATGCAATAATAATGTAAAATACGTAAAGAAAACGGGGTTTTAAAGGTGAAAATCAAATATTGTGTGCCACTTAGCTTTAAATAAAGAATTATGTGCAAAAGAAGGGAATATGGTAAAAATAAGGTTAGTTCAAATACCAGCTTTGATGATGGATATCTCGAGAACGAAACGTTTTCGCCAAATAGTTCTTTCAGATTCGTGATCAGCGCCCCAAACCCCGTATACCAAATTTCGTCAAAACGGAGTTGCCGAGTTCTAGAAAATTACCATATTTTTATTTAAAACATTGATAATAGTTCGATATAGCGATTTTCGCTATTATAAGAGATTTTGAAAATTTCTTTTTCAGGGCGTTTCTACTGGTCGATTATGACACAAATCTTTGTGCGCGTTTTCCAAAATCCATTTCTATAATTTATTATTAATAAAAACATATTACGGGACAGTGGAGTGAACAGGGTGCTGGGTGGGGACGAAACAGTAGAAATCCTACATTAAACGCCCAAAAACTGTATTTCACAGTACACACCGCACTTTCTGTTTGCAAAAATGTCCAAAAAATTGTTTAAAAAAATTAAAAATAGATAATAATAATTGCGATGTTGCCAAATAAAGTGAGAAAGTGTCAATAGCTAAAAAAAAGGAAGATACAGGACAAAATTCATATGAAAAATTAAGTTATTCCTTCTTGCTATTATAATTTGTAGAGAAAAAGGAAAATACTTAAACATAAAGAAGGAGGCATTTCTACAAAAAATACCATTGTTTCTAATGGAAATGTTGGATAATCCCCGAAATAGGCTTGGTGTTAATTCTTCATAAGAAGTTTGGCAACGTTGCTTCTATCAAGACTATCTATTTTCCTTCTTTAATTAATGGCGGACGAGATATCTCATATGTGTGGGATAGTTTTTCGAAAAATTTAATACTTTTCAAAATTAATTTACATTTTTCATGTGCCCCGAGTGCAGTATATTAATGTTTTCTTGTGTTTGACGATGGATTTATACTGTTTTGTCCCCACGCAGCACCCCTGTTCACTTCACCGTCCCGTAAATATGTTTTTATTAATAATAAATTATAGAAATGGATTTTGGAAAACGCGCACACAGATTTGTGTCATAATCGACCTATAGAAACGCCCTGAAAAAGAATTTTTCGAAAATCTCCTATAATAGCGAACACCGCTATATCGAACTATTACCAAAACATTTATCAATAATAGTAACAGGCAGCCCTAAAGGGAAATTTTGACAGTTTCCTCAATTTTTACGTCATGCAAGCAAGTTACCGTAGGCGATATTTTTCTTGTAGCTGCCCGGCTATGTCTTGCCAACTTTTTTTTCAGTTAAATATAAAATTTGGTGAAGGGTTAAACCTTTGATAGAAATAAAGATTTATCTTGTACCGAAATGCGTCAATTTTACGATGTAAAATTAAAAATTCCTGCGATCTTGTTTCTGCATAAAAAAAATATCTTTAAAAACCATAGAAGCTCGTTAGCAAAGAAACAAAATTCAGGGAAGAAATTTTTAACTATTTAAACACAATTTAATTTTTTTAAGTTTATTAAATATTAAGGAAATAAAAAAAACAAATTGCATGTGCCTGCTTTTTTAAAAGAGTTTAAGTTATGCTTAAAGATACATCTTTTGTGTATCCTGTGGCTTACCCTACTTCAGTCGCGGCGCCAGCTTTTTTTTGGGCGATATCCGGCAGAGAAATTAAGAGGGTGGGCAGTAAAATGTGCAGTGCAATATTAGCTTTGTTCGCGGGTCTAGTAATGAACCGATTCTGAACCAGAACCGAACTGGTTTAGAACTGTTTTAAAGCGCATGTCTAGTTATTTATTAGTTCGGAATTTTTATTTACCGAGAACGATTTTCTATACAGCTGAGGGATGTATTCTAACCTAGCCTTTTGGTTAGGATTTTTGATGGTTAAATTGGATACTATACAAAAAAAAATTAAACAAAAAGGTAAATTGTTATACTGTCGAAATGCCACTCGAGGGCTCTCGGTGGAAGACGAGGGATTCCCTGCCTACTCTCGTTTTAAACATAACTACCTATGTGTATTTAACTAAAGATAAAATTCAAACAACAAGAAATGGTAAAATCTTGTAATATTGTCTATATTTTTTTATTAAATCTTTATTTATTTTATTGCATGCATACATTCATACGGAATACAATTAAAAATCCTTTGTTTATATACGCTCAGAATCACAAAAATATAAAAAAATATTCAACAGGTATATTAACCCGCATAAAAGTGACAGAAACAAATAAACTGTAATACAACGGTTCATTTCTGTACCACAAAAGCAGAAAACAGCTGACTATGTCGACAAAACGCATGAAATTCCGAACTGAACTTTTAGTTCTAACAAAAATCCAGGACTGCTAATCAGGTTACGAACCGGTAACGAACTGATTCCATTGTAACCCCGCGAACACAGAACTGTTACTAAAAATTTAGGATTTTACTAACCGCGAACGCTGCTTTTTCCACTGCGAATGCGAATAGTCCCAAAACCGGTTCAGAATCGAACCACGCGAACAAAGCTATTGTCATTATATGAAGACAGGTTGTTTTAAAATTCAGTACAAATATTTTAGAAGCTCATTTTTAAGGTCCCATAAATTAAAAACCAAAACCCCCTCCAACCTGCAATTATCGCAAATTGGGTAAAAAAACTGTACTGTGGCAACATTTTCGCATCAAATCTCACGAAAATTTGCACATCCCTATCAGTTAAAAGTTGTATTTATCGTATGTCTTGAAGAAGGTAAAAGCCCATTAATTTATTAAAGATTCTTCCACCATAGGGGGTTTTAATGGGGTAAAGCCTGTTGATAACCAAAATTTTATGTGTAAGATCAATTTTAAAAAGTTAAGCCACACCAGCATAATGGCCACAGAAAAATTCAAATATTTAGTGATTTAATAAACGGTTTACGAGAAAATTGTTTGCTTAGTAGGCTGTGTAAACCAAAAATATCTTACTACCACCTTTAGTAATATATACAGTGAGAATCTTAAGAGAGTCCCCCCTTTATCTTTTGAATGGGACAAGGGTTTGAGATCGGGTAAAATTGGGGTAAAAAGGTGTAACTTAAACTACTCTTTGACATAAAAATAATTTCAGTTTAGAAGGCACTAGTAACTTTTTTTCAAATGGAAAGAGGGGTCATGTGGCACTTTGTTTTAAAGGCCTTTCGATTCTTTATTCATCACCATTTTATGTTTAAAAATCGGTCCAGTCGTTCTAGAGTTACAGGCGCTTAAAGTTTAGCTCCAATTTGTACATACATTGCGGTTTTTAAAAGTTCTCTCCTCCCTAACTTTTGAATGGGTCAAGATATCGAGATCGGGTAAAATTTGTGTAAAATGGTGTCACTTAAGCTATTTTTGGCAATTAAATAACTTTGGTCACGTGGTCTAGTATCAAGGGGGCACTGGTAACTTTTTTGCAAATAGAAATGGAGGTCATGTAGCACCTCGTTTTAAAAGGTCCTTGAATTTTCTACCTAACGCCACTTTGTTTTTGAAAATCAGCAAGGCCGTTCTAGACTTACAAGCCGATTTCATTAAAACCTCACTGTTTGTATGGTATTTAAGCCAAATTTTAAACGATTCTAAGTGTGGAACGGCTGGGCCGATTTTCATAAACAAAGTGGCATTGAGTAGAGAATTAAAGGGCCTTTAAAACGAGATTCTACATGATCTTCATTTCTATTTGAAAAAAAAGTCCCATTCAAAAGACAAAGCGGTAACTATTTTAATATCATCACTGTATTTTATTTTGTTAACAAATGATATACATTTGGTCATTAAAATTTTAAATACGTATACACATAACTGAGGGGAAAAAAATTTGGATTTTTTAAAACATTTTATTAAAATATTTTATTTTATATTTAAATTTTACACCAAAATCCATTTCTAATGACAATATTGCGACCATAGATCGTTTATTCAAGAATTCCATAATTCGGATTTCTTGAATATGAGCTGACTAAATAATTTATATAAATGGAATGGATTTTTGAACATGACTTTTTTGCGTTCAATTAGCAGGTTGGGCGAACGGTTGGGCAAGAGCAATGTAGGTTGGGCGCTCGCCACACGCGTTAACCCCTGGCGCCGCCACTGCCCTACTTCAATATCTATTTCTTAAAAAGTTTGCATCACGTATTCACAGTCAAACAAAAATAGGCTCTAACCAGAACTAAACAGGTTTATTTTTGTTTACAATTTTTATCAAATTTGATCTAATAATTTAATTTTATCAAGCTTTCTGTTCTCAAATAAACTTAGTTTTGAATCGCACTTTAATTTACTACTACGCATCTTGGTGCACTTAATTTTTCGTAAGTGCTTTGTTTTTAGGAACATTTTTTGTATTTTGTGAATAGGGCGGATAAGTGACAGTGAATTTTATGGGTTAATCGAAGTAAGTGATTTTTAAGTTTTTTTTATGACATCTCACGAAGGCTTATGCCTAAATACCAGTGTACCGTGAGTGCCGGGTTACTGGATATTTAACCCAATATTGTCGTGTTCCGTCAACGTTATCCAAGCACTGAAACATGCAGTTGTATTTCATAGCACCTTTTAGACAACGCGGTAGTGCCACCACGGACGTTATTTTTAAATAACTACTACCTAGAAATGGCAGAATACTACACAGTGGTTTTGCCATTGCCAACTGTGAGGTGACGAGCTATTAAAAATCCGATGTCCGACTCCGAGATTCGAACTCCGGATCGCTGCGGTAAGAGGCTAACACGCTAGCCACTACACCACTGCTCGCCACAAGTTGACATTTTAGTCTTGCTCATTAATAATAACAAACAGCTATAAGGGAAAATTTTGACAGTTTATTCAATTTTTAAGTTTAAATATTTATTTTCAATAATACTACTTCCTTGGGCTTCCATTGTCTTTATTTTTACCTGATACACGACGTTTCGGATGATATCTATCTCCAACCGTAGTAACTAAAACTACTCTAAAGAAACTACGTCTATAATGTATTTTGTATACCGGGTGATGCATCGCCGGGCGGGACATAGGAAATGCCATGTAATTTTTAATGGGGTCAATTATTGGCTTCCCTAATTATTTTAGAGAAAAATTCTATTGAAGTTTATTGAAGAGCATGCAAATCTACGTCCATGGTAAAAACTTTAGATTTTTCGGTTAACCCGTTTGCTAGTTAGATGCTAATATATTTTTAAAAATTGTTACATTATTATCGCCTCATATTTATGAACAACAATAAAAATACGAGTTAGCGTGACATAACGTTGTCATTTTGATATATAAGGATACAAATTACTCTAATCTAGATAAGTTAAAAAATGTTATTTCAGCAAAATGCAATAAAATTTCATTATGCCAGTTAGCCAATGTAAGAAGATAATTTTATGAACGTCTGGGTTATTATCTAGCAGTCATTGGAGGAATATTTGATTTTTTTTTTAAAAATCTTAAGTTTATTTTTAACATATTAATTATTGTAATAATATTAATAATTTATTGAAGCATGTAAATATTATAAATGTCATAAGTTCTTGAAATTTGTTACTCTAGTTTAGTCTAACTTAACTTAATTCGTTTGTATAAATACAACTTAAATCTACGTAATGTCACGCTAACTGGTATTTTTATTGTTGTTCATAAATATGAGGCGATAATAATGTAACAATTTTTAAAAATATATTAGCATCTAACTAGCAAACGGGTTAACCGAAAAATCTAAAGTTTTACCATGGATGTAGATTTGCATGCTCTTCAATAAACTTAAATAGAATTTTTCTCTAAAATAATTAGGGGAGCCAATAATTGACCTCATTAAAATTACATGGGATTTCCTATGTCCCGCCCGGCGATGCATCACCAGGTATACTAAATATCTGGCAGCCAGTGCTGAATCGTAAAAAATCGGTCAAGCTTCGATGACCATGCGTAGTTTCTTAAAAGTAGTTTTTCGTCACTTGAAAACGGTTTTAAATAGATACCATCCGAAACGTTGTGTATCAGTTAAAAATAAAGACAATGAAAGTCTAAGAAACTAGTATGATTGAAAAAATAAACATTGAGCCAAATGAATAAAAAGAAGCAAATGCTTATACTCATAAAATTTGAAGTAAATGCTTTTGCTTCTAAGTATAAACAAATGCTTTTGCTATATTTTTCTACAGGGTGTTCATTTAAAAACTTTCCACTCAAGTTATCTTCGAAACGAGACAGAGAAAATCGCCAGAAACACTTCAGGATATTTATTAAGGGGGAACGTTTTTACAAAAATTGGACGGCGCCCCTTTAACCCCTTAACCACCAGGGCCACCACTCCAAAATTCTTAAATGAGAAGGCGGGTCGAGTGATACATCATTTTAAAGCTCCTGACGAGTACTTTCTAACCCTAGAATATGAAGTCAATATCTTCACCTATTACAAAATAGCGGTACTTTAAAAATTACCTAAATACCTGATTTGGATGGTCATATTTCCGAAACTAATAAAGTTAGATGTACCTAATGTGGTATTTTCTTAAAGCTCATTCAAAGATCTTTTAATGGTAAAATAATATACAGGGTTCTTAAATAAAAAATATGTACTTTTTCTTCTACCCTGTATATTACTACTCCAATATCACCATTAAAAAGTCCTTTAAAAAGCTTTAAGAAAACACCACATTAGGTACATCTAATTTATTAGTTTCGGAAATATGGCCATCCAAATAAGGTATTTAGGTATTTTCAAAGTACCACCATTGTAACAGGTGAAGATATTGACTTCATATTCTAGGGTTATAGTACTCGTCGGAGCTTTAAATGATGTATCACCCGACCCGCCTTCTTATTTAGAATTTTGGGGTAGTGGCCCCTGGTGGTAGAGTAAAGGAGCGCCGCTGTCCAATTTTTGTAGAAAACGTTCCCCCTCAATAATATCTTGAAGTGTTTCGGCATTTCTCAAATCTATCTCTTTCGAAGATAACTTGAGTGGGAAGTTTTAAATGAACACCCTATATCATGAGCATTTGCTTATACCTATAAGCAAAAGCATTAACTTCAAATTTTATAAGTATAAGCATTTGCTTTTTTTTATTCATGGCCCATTGTCTACCAGCTTTAAAGAAACCTTAAATATTTATTGTTTAAATTGTTGCTGAAATTTGATAGAAATAAAGATGTATCACCCCTAAAAATAATCGTTGAGAGTTTTAAAACGCTCCGTATAATTACTTTTTCTGTGTTTTTTTATTTCCTAAAAAGTTCATTTTTATTACCAAAGTATGTTTATAAACCACTTATTTTTAATCGCTAGTTAGATCCTATCTAATAACATAAAAGCAATATGTATTCTCTCTCTACTATTTATTATTTTTGATATTAAGGTCAATGGGATGCAAAAATAACAATGTAGAAAAATATAGAGATATAAAAAACTTGCCGAATGTAGGGTTTGACATTTTAATGACAATATATTATATCCTTGGATAGCACATTAAATAGTCCAAGAGCCCGTGAGCGGTAGACCTTGGTAAAAGCTGAAAGTTTATCAGCACATGCTCTCAACATAGGTAGAAGCGATGGTAGACTATAAAGTTTGACTCTATGGTGGCTTTTGGCTTGGGTATCAGGTACCAAAGGTTAATACATTAAAACTTAATTTTTGTTTTTTTGTAAAAGCTAAATTTTAGATATGTTACTTGAGATATTTCCTTAGTGGCCAGACGGTTTTGACTTAGGGCTGGCAAAAAACCGGAAAAAAAAACAAAACCGGTTAACCTGTTTTAAAAAACCGGTTTCGGTTAAAACCGGTTAACCGAATATTTAAAAACCGGTATTAAAATACCGGTTTTTAAACCGAAGCGGTTTTCAAAACCGATACACCGAAATCGGTTTTTAAAACCGAAAACTGGTTCTTTAAAACTGTAAACCGAAAACGGTTCTAAACCACAGTTAACAGAAAATCGGAATGTAATTATTCTCTATTAACAGTTTTTGCGTTGATTACGGATTTGCCCATGAGCTGTGGTGTTAAGTGATAATCATTATTCATCCTAGAATAATCTTCAAAAGAAATTGGTTAAATATAAATAAGAATAAAAATATAACATCCCTGTTAATAAAATGCAAGATTCTAAAAGATGATGTAAAAATTCCATACCTGCATACATAATTTATTTTTTCCTCTTTATTTAAAATTGGTATTCTATTTTCGGTGTTTTTCTTGGTTTATTTGTTAATAAAAAAACAGAAAAGGAAAATTGGTGATATTTAAATTTTAATTTAGTGTATTATTATAGTAAGTTGTAGTTTTTAGTACATATTTGTTATATACGTCGTGCCATTAAGCAAGCTCGATTAGTCATCCTATCCGGAATGTTTTTTTGTCTAATTTTGACCTGCTACTGTTCAACACACTGCAAGTAGCGAGCTGGCACGACGTATATTATAAGAAAAATTGTATTAAATCTGTCAACATGGGATTTCTGGATGACCGCAAATATAGTGCTGCCGACATGCTATTGACATTACCGATTTTAATCGCAAGACTCCCGATATATTAAAGTTTTGAATAATAATACCATTAAATTTGCCCCTTTATTTTAAACAATTCTTACTAGAAACATTTTCTTCTAAAATGCGCCGTTTTTGGTTATTTGCCTGTCTAAGGTTAAATGAACCACCCTGTATAATCTGTCAACCAATATCCGATTCTACAAAATAAACGGTTTTTCTTTTTTAGATATAAACCGCAATCAACCAAAAACCTATTAATTGATATTCGAAGAACCGCTTTTAGATTTTGGTCCGATTATCCAAAAACCGGGATTCGAAAACCGATTATCTAAAAACCGGTATTTGAAAACCGCTTTTTAAAACCGAAAACCGGTATTTGAAAACCGGTTTTCAAATACCGGTTAACCGGTATTCGAAACCGGTTTTCGAATACCGGTTTTCGGTTTTGGCCAAAACCGCGGTTAACAGAAAACCGGTTAACCGAAAAACCGGTTTCGGTTGCCAGCCCTAGTTTTGACATCAGTGTCAACCCCTTGGCAGACAAACATTTTGGGGTGGCCTAATGGACATGTCCTAAAAATATTTTATAATATACAGAGCGTACCAAAAAAGTTATTGCTGGAGGTTAATTTTTTTGTGACAATCTGTCTACACCAAATATTTTTAGGACATGCCCATTTGGAAACCCTAGAACTCTTATACAGAGTGTTTTCTAAATGCGGTAAGAAAATTCAAGAGCATATTCCTGAGCCATTTTTCTGAAAACAAGGTTATAAACATGGGTCCTTATATTTTTTGTTCTCAAAGTACAGGGTGTTAAAAAACTTAAAAACACTTTTTTAGTAAAATTTGTTAGACTAGATATAAACATTACTTAACTAAATATTTGTTGATGTTTTTACATAATTTTTAATAAGAAGTTATATGAATCTTTAAAAGAAAACTATACCCCAATATTTCTTGTATGGTCCAGGATTATGCAGTTTTTGCAAATTTTATTTTTATAAAAAAATCAGCAAGCTACATAATAATAAGTATAAAGAAACCAATAAGTTGTATTTTTTAATGTTTTATGCGGGAAAAATATAAAAAGTCAGTGGCGTAGACTTTTTGTCAATAATATTAGCTAAGATGTGTCTAACGCTGCCACTGGTCTCACTAATTAACATTAATTTAGGGATAAATTAACTTTCTACCACATTGAAATTTAATTAAAATCGGATAAGGCATATTAAAGATACTATTAAAAACCCGATTTTCTTTTTAAAGATTAACACCTTGTATTTTAGCAACAAAGCGACTCCGGACCTATGTTTATCTGCACTTTTTTTCATAAAATTGGTTCAGGAATATGCCCTTAAATTTTACCGCAATTAAAGGACACCCTGTATAAGACATTTTGTAATATCTTTTTAAATAACAGAAATATTGGACTTTCTTTCTCTCTCTCTATTTTTTTCTTGGTCTTGGTCCCTTCAGGTCCAATCCACCACTCTCTCCCTTCCGGACTATGCTTTCCAGGGCTTCGTCGGCGGAAAATCTGGATAATCGAGCTCGTAGCTCCCAGAAATTCCAAAATGAAAACAAACAATTCAACAATCGATGCAATGCATAAATTGTCGGCTGTCAAACCAAGATCTGCTACTGGTGTTACGTATAACCTACTGACAGTTCCCATGGCACGCCCATCTATTTCCCGCCATCTCAGAAATACCTCGTGTTCACCACCAAACAGGATACCATCAGCTTATAGGAATCTTCGCTCACAGCGCTTAGATCCAAAAGAAAGATGCCGTCAATTTAGCGTGAATCTTTCCTTGATCCCCGAAGGTAAAAAACGTTTGTACGACACCTCTAGCCGCCACTCCGGGAAGAAGTTTGTAGTCCTCTACGCACGTCCGCACTGTCCGGAGGTCAAACAAAGAGTTCTGGACTTTCTGGACTTTCTGGGACCATCGGGCCACCCTAAAATGTTTGTCTGCCAACGTGTTGGAACTGTCAAAACTGCTTGGCGACTGAGGAAATGTCTTCTAATAGGTAACCAAGTAACAGATCTGAATTGCAGCTCTTACAAAATAACGAAAGTTAAGTTTAAATTTATAAATTAACCTTTGGTACCTGGTACCTGCCAAAGCCACTATGAGTCACACTTCATAGTCACCCATCGTTTCTACCTGGTATGTTAGGAGCATGGACTGACAAACTTTCAGCTTTTACAAAATAACAAAGGTCTGCTGCTCACAAGCTCTTACTCTAAAAGGAAAACTTCTGGAAAACACAGCTTTGTTTTTCTCAAGAAATAGTAACGTTTCGACTTTATGTGTGAAAACTTCCGGCATTCTTGTCTCTTTTTAAAAACAAATAAAGATTTGTGTATTAAAAGTAATAGAGCATAATACCAATATAGTTACAGTGTGTTCTAGCTTTTAGTTACATTATATATTACCATTTTTTACTTCATTGGCCGATGTTATACGAGGATGTCTGGTCAGTATAAATAATATAAAACAAATACAGGTTGTTCAGTAACTTATCCGACCTTCAGAGCTTGTGATAGGAGTATTTAATAAATAATTAAGGAAAATATGCTATGTGACTGACATGTGGCAACGCCGCCAAAAGATTATGCTGCGCGTGAAAAAGTTTAGAGAATACGGTAACTACCTGATGTTAATAGAGAATTATTGCAAGTTGCCTTATTAAGCTCGGGAATTATTAATACCGGCCTTATTTAAATAGTGCTTGTACCCATAATTTAGAATTATTGCAAATCATGTTGACAGTACCATTAACCTAAAAAAGGGGGAAAATTTTTTTGTTGTTTTTCTTTATTGCTTTGTGTTGTAGGGTTTTCTTTTACACAATTTAAGAAATACATTTAAAAAAAGTAAGGTTTTAAGTATTTTTACTTTTTAAAAACTTTTCGATTTTGTGGTCGGCAGCCGTTTGGTTAGACGAACAGTTCCGAAGTTAAAATAAAACCAAAATAAAGCACGACCTAAAACCGACATAAATAAAGCCAGGCATTATCGTTATTAAGGGAGTCCTTATCCTACCATGCATCTGCGCAAGCTCAGATGTCAAAATAAGGCCGGTATTATTAGTGCCTGGCCTTATTTCACTGTACAATAATACTCTATTAACTAATTCAAAGCTTTTTATATTTTAATACCATAATACCTATTTTTTTTTATTATTTTTTACGTTTTAGTAAGTTTTATAATTGTTTTGATGTCGGTTTATTTTTTTAACTGTTTATATTTTAACTCATATGAAAACTATGATTAATATTTTTGATATTTGTTTTTAAAAATAAGATTTTTATTGAGAAATTAGTCAGTAGGTTATTCATTGATCAATATCTCTCGATGGCAGTTGGCGCCCAAATTAAATGGTTAATTAAACCGTGTTTTACTGATTACTATAATTATAGTTGTCAATTAAACTGATAACTTTTTATTGAATTTTTATCACTGTCAAAGGAATGACTATTAATTTTCGACCTTAATCTTATATATAAAATTCTCGTGTCACGGTGTTCGAACTTGAACTCCTCCAAAACGGCTTGACCGATTCTCATGAAATTTTGTGAGCATATTGAGTGGGTCTGAGAATCGGCCAACATCTATTTTTCATACCCCTTAGTGATAAGGGTTGTCCACCCTTAACATTTTTTTTAATTTTTAGGCTAGAAATTACTTAAAAATTATTTATATGGCAAAACAACGTTTGCCGGATCAGCTAGTAGTTCTATAAAATGATAAAAATGCCATACAATTTATTAATATAAGTAAAATTGTTTAAGCACCAATTATATGTTAAGTAGAAAAATGTATTGTAATATTGGTATATACAGGGTAGTCCAAATTAGGTTTTTGCCATTAATAACTTTGATATTAGTTAAAATGGTTTTTTTTTAAATTGTAGCATTTTTACGCTCTTTAAGACTACAGATTAGAAAAAACCCATTAACAATAGAAGAATAGAGCTACATACATTACCCTGTATATTTTAATACAATTTAAAAGATCTTTCAAAGAGCTTAAAAAAATACTACATGTGATATATTCAATTTTTAATAGTTTTGAAAATATGGCTCACTTAAAGATTGATTGTAAAATAGCACTTTTTTAAATAAGACTTTTTGTATACTCTTACCATTTCAATCAAAACAGTCCTTAAAAGGCTTTAAGAAAATACTTTTCATATGTCTTATGGTTTTGAATATGGTCAATTAAATATAGAACATAGTCGATTTATTCTTGATTTTATACAGGGTGTCCGAAAAGGTGAGGTCATAACGAAGGGTGATAAAGTGATCCAAAATAATGTTAGTATAGAAGGAACAGTTTAAAAATGTAAATTCGGTGCTCTTTAATAAGAAAAAAATCACAAAAAGTTTAAAGCAAATAAATCGGCATGCTTGTCTTTGCGGCCGCCTTTGCTATATTTATTTTATGATATGCCGGTTGATGCAGCTGGTCATCGCACTATGGGATAGAAATTAATTTTTGTGGTCAAAATTCTGAAACTTACCAATCTAACTTAAAATGAGGTGCTTTTACTGGAAAAATATTATAAATTATTACAAATGCTTTTTGGAAACCTAAAACTTATTATATGTTATTGTAAATTTACACCCCCTTAAAATTATTATTTTTATTGTACAAAATAAACTAAAATATCAGCTTCTTTGGTTAATTCGGTAGTATTCTAATCAGTAATCCGATGATTATTATCTCATATGATATACAGGGTACGACAATAGGTATGATTTTTTTAAATGGAATACCCTGATTATTATATCACCACCAAAAAGATCTTTTAAAATGCTCTAAAAAATACTACATTTGATGTGTCTATCTCAATTAGTTTTGGAAATATGACCATCCAAATCTGAAAAATAATTTTCAATTATTCTTAGAAGCGTAATAGAGATACATCTTCCCAACTTCCAACTTTCTTTATTTTTTAACGTATAAAATAAATAAAAAACACTGTTTTGTTGGGTAGATTCTGTAGAATCCATATTTTTTATCAGAATGCTTTTATCTTTCAGGATATACAGTGTAGGACAAAACATATTAATATTTAAAATGGAAAACCTTGTAAATTATAAAAAAATCTTGTATCTGTCCTTACACTCAGAAGTAGCAAAAAGTAGGAAGGAATTGTAAGTACAAAAACTAATAAAGAAAAAGGTAAAAAATCGTTGACAAAAGTAGCGAGACTTCACGAGACTGCATCGGAAATACAACAATAGCTCTTATTATTTAAACTCTTTGACTTTTTTAGTAAATAAAGCTAATAATAAACTGAGTAGATTAAATGTTGTATATTTATGGTTTACTTAAAATACATTTTCAAGTTTTTTATTACCCCAATAGAAGTCGTCATATCGTTGTATAATTTTGCGTACATGTAGTTTGGAGTATCTACTTTGAAATACACAGCCTAAGCCATTAAAATTTCAAAGCTGCTTTTTGGCCAAAATAATGGATTTTTATCCCATAGTGTATCGGCGCGTTGCTGTAAAGGATAGCGGCGCCTTTATATAAAATAGTCCGATTGTAGGCGACCTTTTTTATATTTTTTGTATTATTTTCAAAGGGTACCGAATTTGCGCTTTTAAAATGTTCTTACTATACTTCATACTTCTACCGCGCATCGTTTGGAAGATATATACCTTCAAAGTTAGAATTAAAAAAGATATTTTAATTATTGTAACTTTAAAGCTGTTACACAGTACCAATGATTTTGACAACTAATTTTATTATTCTCATAAGAATGCTTTTTTCCATAGATAAATGGCTATTCAGTAAGTCGAGATTATGCAGAGTGAGAAGATTTTTTTCCACGACCGTTAAAAAAATGCTGCTTTTTTAAATCGTTAACATGCAGATAAAGTACTCCATTTTAGTACACTACACAAAGTGTTAAAAAAGTAACTTTTTTAACACTTCGAAGCATTTTTCACACTTTGTATTAGTGTTTTGTTTCCATGACTACTACAATAAACTTAAATATCAATTTATGCAATGTAACAGTAAACGCGACATCAACTGAACAAAACGGTCAAGTTACCCTTGATTTCGTCATTATTTCTTTTAGTTCATGTGTCACTAGTTTTAAAATTTGACAGTTTGCAAATAAATTAAATAGAAATTATCGAAAATTAATAGTGATAATGAATTTTGAAGATTAAAAAGTTGAATACGGAATTTCTATTGTTTTGGTATTATTTCTACAAAAAGTAAGTACATACAATTTTCTAAAATTAGTTATAAAGATGATAATTGTTTCTTAAAAAAAATAAAAAGGCTTTGATATTTGTTGCAATATAATGGCTGTGCTGCAAAAATTAAAATTAACAAGTTTAGATTAATAAAACACGTATAAAATGGTATTTTGGAAAAATTTTATACGGTAGTGGAAAAAATATATTATCTATGTAACACATGCATAAAGTGTCTTCTTTTTCCTCTAGGATTGCCGCACTTGCCTAATGGTTCGTGTGTCAAACTTCCCATTCGTAAAAAAGTATCACTTTATGCACTTGTTACATAAATTACTATTTTTCATTTTATGTGTGCAATTTTGACAGGTTGGCAAATTTTAACGTTTGATTTCTTCAACATTTTTGTACAAAGAAGGTATACCCTAGTTGAATTGATATCTTGGATCGTTTTTATAAAATCGTATTTTAAATCTAGATATACCCACTGATCTCGATGGATTGCCAATGTTATAACCTGCGCGAAACAAAAGTTACATTTCATGGGCGAAAAAACCGGTTTGTACGCAAGCCAGTTGATGGTAAACGCACCTGGACCCAAACAAACTATTCGCATTATAGGAAAGAATGTGTTGACCGCGTCCTGGTTTTCTGTTCGAAGTACGGTAGCTAATGAGCGTTACGGTCAGACAGCGGACGAAGGGTACGGAGTGCCGGTGTTTGTATTTTACCACGGCTTTTAAGTGCGCATGTTCGTCCACCCACTGCACGCGGTCGTAAAAATCCGGAAAAATGCTTCTTGCCACTGCGTATCTAAATGTAGGTTATCTATGGATATACCAGCATTTTGAATCTAATAAAAAAATCAATATTTGATGATTAAAAAATGGTAAAATTATTAAAAGGTGTTTTTGAGTTTCTTAAACTTTATAATACAAAAAAACTATACACTTACTGCATTTTATGGCAGTTTTGGAAAATAGTTATGTCCATGGGCGTGGTCAGATTTTTAAAATTTAGTTTATCTAAAAACTGAGACATGGGACCCATACCAAATTTATGTCAGATGGTATTGATGCTAAGAGAAACACTTTGGTAATGAAAATTTTTATTTTGGAATTTGCGAAAAAGTCGATTTTTTGGTTGGCCTCCCCCTATAAAAATCTAAGTTTTAAAAGCAAATTCTCTATTTGTATTTTTTAGTAAATTTATTTACATTTTTTTGACAAATTTTAAAAAATATTGCAAAAATATCTTACTTTTTCTGATAATCAGGGGCATCTGAAAATATCGCTTAAAAAATTGTAGAGTTAAAATATTTTAGGTCGCAATAGTTTTTTTTTAAATACAGATAATTTTGCAAAATTTTGGATTTGTCGATAATGCAATTGTTTCTAAAACTTGGATATTTCTAGGGGAGGGAGGGCAAACAAAAAATCAACTTTTTTCACAAATTTCAAAATGAGTAAAAAACTTCTTTACCAAAGCGTCCCTTTTAGCATCAATAGCATCAGGTATAAATTTGGTGTTTGTCCCATGTCTCAGTTGTTAGATAAAAAAATAAAATAAAATTTAAAAATCCTGGCGACGCCCATTGTTATGTTACTAAACGCAAAATGGCGTAACATACTATAGCGACCTCTTTTAATGACTAGCCAAAATAAGGAGCCCGGTGAAGCTGTTGAATTTTCAAAGGCTTTGTTTTTCGGTGCCGCTATTTTATAGGGTTTCATTAGAGAGATATGGGTACTTTGGTTACCGCTTACGTTCGTTATTTTCGTAAGGCGCTATTTAAATACCGCATACGGTATTTAGTGTTTGTTTTTAGAGATAATGGAAGACGCCGTATTACGAACGGTTTATTACACCTGTTTGCGAATTTACAAAATTAAAAAGCAAATGATCCTTTAATGTGCGAATACTAAAGTTTTTCCCGTTATTTTAAACACATTTTACTGTAAATTTTCCTACTTTTCTAAATGAATTTTGACTAAGCCATTCTTTCAGAAAGCCAGGTCATTGTCGGCCGACAATCTTAACCTATTCGTTTCTTTTCCACCTGCAACATTTATCCAAAAATAAAAAGCAAGACTTTATCAAAGATTAGTATTTTAACTTTACCCTGTGGCTCTATTCAAAAATATTTGTTGAAATCGTCGAAATAAATAATATAACCCTAAAAATAAACAAAGAAAAATATTGTGCGCATGGCAATTCTATTCGCTATTTTAAATAGCACGCGGCGTTATCAGCCCGCAAATTACTCCATGCGGTAACGTTATTACCACCAGCGACGGTGAAAATCGAATCGCGCATAACTTAACTGTCATAATAGTGCTTACGTTAATATCGCATGACGTTACAGCACCACCCATATCTCTCTATTATTTTGTTGCGATAGCTAATTATTTTGTGTTTGAGGTAGGTATCTAGTTTTAATCTTAACTACATATTAATCCGTGGAACTATTTTTTTAAATGTTATCAATAAAAAGGAAACAGACACTTGAAATCAAGCGACGACAGGCGAGTAGCCTTGAGTAAGAGGATCATCGCAGGGATTGTTGTCTTTAAAGTCGTATTTAATGGTCTATCAATAATAAGTAGCACGTAGTTTTATATCACTGTTTTTCTATACCGGGTGATGCATATGCATCGTCACATACAGGGTGGCACAATTGTCCGAGAAAATCCAATATTTCTGTTGTTTAACGAAATATGACAAAAGTTTTTATAAAAAAGTGTAAAACAAGGTATTTCTTAACCCCCTTTTCCATTTTAAAGTTATTGACGTTTGTATTGGTGGGAAGAAGGGATAACCCTGGACAAGTAAAGTTTGACACAAAAATATGTCCCCCTTAAAAATAAAAATTGACGTGTTTTAGGAATTTTTATTAGTGTACAAACAACGAAACTATAAGGAGTAGCTCGTTTTTATTGGATTGCACTGTATACCGGGTGTTGCTCCGTCGAGCGGGACATAGGGAATCCCATGTAAATTTTGAAGTGATCCAATATTGGCTCCCCTAATTATTTTAGAAAAAAATGCTATTATGATTTATTGAAGAGCACAGTAAGTTCCACCCAAAATGAAAATTTGAGCATTTTTCAACCAACCAGTAAAGAGTAAACTGCTTAATACTTCTGCAACGTAGTATCTCATTATGCACCCTGTACTCTAGAAATCAATAAAAAAACACCATATCGATTTATCAGTAACAATTTAGATCATTAATTTATAATGTCATTGCCAAAACTGAACGATTTTATACGGGAATTTCAAAAGATTCCTCGCATTTCTTTTTAGTTTACAGCTAATTCCAACACATGCACTCACAGTTACGCAAGACAATAAAACAAATTTTTCTACATTTAGAAATCAATTTATGACGAAAATATCAGGATTTAATCAAATGCTCAAAAATTCCTCCATTAACTGCCAGACAATAACCCAAACGATTATAAAACTTATTTGTTACGTTGGCTTGTTGGTACATATTCTGGCACATTCAGCGGAAATAGCATTCCTTAGCTGGAATAAATTTTCATATTTTGTATTGGTATAAAGCTTAGTTTTTAAATGTCCCCATAGAAAAGAATCGTTTGGCGAAAGATCACGTCGATTTTCTTCACATTTGCAATTATTGATTACTGTGCCTGTAGTTTCAAATTTTTTATCGTCCGTTCTATTGTCGATTTACTTGGTATTGGCCTAGTGGGAAAATAGGCTGCAAACATGTCCGCTACCTTCCCTGGTAAAACCATTTTATAATAGTGATTTTTTCTTGATTTAAGTAGTTCATTATTTAAAAATGATGTGACATTAATCTGACAACTTGAGAGTAAGAGGTTAAATAATTTTTCTAGTATTTTATAATAAACTTCTAATAATACAAGGCGCGTAAGAAGATAGGAGATTCGTAACTTATTTTAGCATTTATCTCTTAGCTGGCGGCCTGAGAAGAGCTGAAATTTGTACACTGGGTACAACTTTTTGTGCTCTTTAAAAAATCCTTATAATATTTTCTTCTAAAATAATTAGGGGAGCCAATATTGGACCACTTCAAAATTTACATGGGATTCCCTATGTCCCGCTCGACCTAGCAACACCCGGTATACCCTTCAAATATTGGCTTCCCTATTGATTTTACAACAAAATTGTATTGGACTATTTTAAAAACATTGATAGGATAAGCTAACACACTAGATTTGTTACTTTCTAATAAGCCAATTAAATGTCATTAAAAAAAATGTAAAATTGTTGCATACCTGATACTAGCGTAAAGAACCCATCAGTAATACATACAATGTCTGGTATGGTAATTTTTCTATTGGACTCTTAATTACAAATAGCTTTTCTTAAATAACATTTAATTGACCTATTACAATATAACGAAGTTTAGTGTAAAAGCTTATCTTATTAACGTTTTTAAAATATTCTAATACAATTTTGTTGTAAAATCAGGAAAGAGCCACTATTTGAAGGTATCAAAATTTTCATGGGATTTTCTATGGCCAGTCTTGCGATATACCACCTGGTACACAAAAATTGTATTAAAATTAGAATATTATGTTTCATATGCTAATTTAAACAGTTATTGGTTATAAACAAAAAGTTAAAAGCACGGACGTATACCGGGTGATGCATCGCCGGGCGGGACATAGGAAATCCCATGTAATTTTTAATGGGGTCAATTATTGGCTCTCCTAATTATTTTAGAGAAAAATTCTATTTAAGTTTATTGAAGAGCATGCAAATCTACGTACCTGGTAAAAACTTTAAATTTTTCGGTTAACCCGTTTGCTAGTTAGATGCTAATATAGTTTTAAAAATTGTTACATTGTTATCGCCTCATATTTATGAACAACAATAAAAATACCAGTTACCGTGACATTACGTTGTCATTTTGAAATTTAGTGCTTTATTATTATCAAAAAATCGTACAGTGAAAAATTAAAGTTGTATTTATACAAACGAATTAAGTCAAGTTAAACTAAAGTAGAGTAACAAATTTCAAGAACTTATGACATTTATAATCTTTACATGCTTCAATAAATTATTAATATTATTACAATAATTATTATGTTGGAAATAAACTTAAGATTTAAAAAAAAATCAAATATTCCTCCATTGACTTCTAGACAATAACCCAGACGTTCATAAAATTGTCTTCTTACATTGGCTAACTGGCAAATTGAAATTTTATTGCATTATGCTGAAATAACATTTTTTAACTCATCTAGATTAAAGTAATTTGTATCCTTGTATATCAAAATGACAACGTTATGTGACGCTAACTGGTATTTTTATAGTTGTTCATACATATGAGGCGATAATAATGTAACAATTTTTAAAAATATATTAGCATCTAACTAGCAAACGGGTTAACCGAAAAATCTAAAGTTTTTACCATGGACGTAGATTTGCATGCTCTTCAATAAACTTCAATAGAATTTTCTCTAAAATAATTAGGGAGCCAATAATTGACCCCATTAAAAATTACATGGGATTTCCTATGTCCCGCCCAGCGATGCCCCCGGTATATAACTTTTTTATTGATGGGGGGGAATAGAATCGTAGATAAAATTTGGCACAGAAAATTAGGTCACATTTTTTCTTAACCGTATAATATACTGAAAAATCTGCAATTGTGACGGTTTTTTGCAATTTACTCACGATTGGTGAGCATTGGAGCTTTCAAGGCGTAAAAATTGTTTTTTTGGTTTAAAGAAAAATTGTGACCCGATAGACAAATTCTGACAACGGTTTCATGTTTAGGGGAACAAAATACATCGAAAACCATACATATAGATGTCGGTGTTGAATTCAGAAATGTTCTTCCGGGGTGGGGGAGGGGGAGTTTAATATTCTCGGGGATCCTGAACCCTGACCAAAAGAAAAAATATTACCGCCAAAAAGATGAAGACCAAAAGAAAAAGGTCCTTCTGTTTAAAAACTATACAAAAAGTACTTTGAGGCTATTGATGATTTGAGCACCCAATTTATTTTAGTAAATTTCTCTGGGGGAAGCTTTCACGGCTTTTATTTGACCAACTGAGAAAGCAGGCATCTTCATAGAGTAGTGAATTTAATTAATTTTAGGAATTTGTTTCTTATTAAAAGTCAATAGTCTATATGAAAGTTTGGCAAGTTTAAAAATAAACTTTTATTTTTAGAAATGCTAAAACACGTAGAATTCGATAGAAGAATGATACGACTGCAGAAATAAGAAGATCAAGGACTGCACCACGGCGATGACGTCATCGGTGCCCTAACGACCGGTTCCAAGCGCCGATGTTTCATCCGCTTTCTTGAGCGCGGCGTTTTTCGCAAACCAAAGAACCCTTCAAGAACCGTTGATTTGCGAGCCGCAGGTACCATCTGCCTCACCTGGGTCCCGCCCGCTGGCCAATGGGCGCGCAGTCTCCGAAGATGGCCAAGCGGGCCGAGTGGGGTGCCAGTCTTCGCCTCACCTCACGTCAAGTGCAACTAAGTACTTACCTGCACCTAGCGCTAAGTACCAATGTATCTATGGAAGTACCTAAGTGCGCGACGGGTACCGATTGATTGATTAGACGCATCCGCGAAAAAGTGATGAGATATAACTACTAGACTATATATATAAACCTGCGAGGTGTCATACTGTTTCCGTATCTCGAAAAAATTGCCGGTAGATAAGTGAGTCGAGCGATGCTGAGCTAGAGTTAGCTCGAAGCGGTACCGAGTACTAGGGTGATGTAGTGATGCGGTTGGCCAAGTAAGGCAATGAGGTGGTGCGCGGTGGCCGCGGTTACCCTAGCGCTAGCCCTGGGCGCGCTGGGCTGTGGTCCGGGACGCGGGGCTGGCCGCCGTCGGGGCCCCAGGAAACTTACCCCGTTGGTGTTTAAGCAGCACGTTCCCAACGTGCCAGAACATACCCTTACTGCTAGTGGAGGTACCGAGGGTCGTGTCGATAGGAACGATTCCCGATTTCGGGATTTGGAACCCAATTACAGTACCGATATCATCTTTAAGGACGAGGAAGGTACCGGTGCTGACAGGCTTATGACAAGCGTAAGTAATTATTGTTTTTTACCCTTTTATAAAACTCAACATTCGCCAATATAAGCTTGCTGCTTTTATCATTTTTTTAATAGAAGATTTTAAAAATTCAAACTTCCATTGTTTTTATTTAATTTATTCACGCAACGTTTTGAGCAGTACCATCTTCGTCAAGTCTAAACTTGTAAACGGGCGGAGACAGTACTGTCCGAAAATTTGTGTAAATACATTTAAAAGACAATGGAAGTCAAAAATAATTTTTAATATGTTTAAATAATTTAATCTTTTAATGCCGATTTTTATTTTTAAGTACCTAACTTTTACCGCTTTTTACCTATTTTTGTAATTTGTAAAACGAAAAAACTTTTCTGAAAAAAAAAAATAATAAATATTTTTGTATTTAAATCAAGTCGCCTATTATTTCTTTAAATATTTTGTTTTAAAGGTAAATAAATGGAAACGTATATAGAGCGTACACCTGAATAGAATGAGAAAAATCGTATTTTATTACTATTAAATATTAAATTTTAAAAAAAATGTTAAAGGGAATAAAAATAAATATTATTTAAAAAATAACTATAAAAGTGAATTACTTACATATTTATTATAATTCAAATTAATTTAGAAAAGATACAAACATAATTCCATAATATAAAATGTAAATAAACACCTTAAAACGATATTAGTTTTTTGCAATTATTTATTATTTTTCGTAAATTTATTAAATTAAACCGGGTTTCAAGTTGTAAATTTGGATCTCTTTTTTCTATTTTTTTTATTTTGCAATATAAATAAAAATATCAGTTTTGGGGTATAATTCTGTAGTTTTCACATCTCAAATAAAAATAAAGTATTTTTTTAATGGAACACCGTGTATATTATATTACCATTTAAAAATGTCATTTAAAGAGCTTAAAAAAAGAACATTAATATGTCTCTATATCTGTGATAGTTTCGGAAATATGGCCATCGAATTCTGAAAAATAATTATTCTTTAAATTTGGATGGCCATATTTCCGTAACTATCAAAGATATAGAGGAATATCCATGTTGTTCTTTTTATAAAGCTCTTTAAAAGATTTTTTTCGGTTATTTAATATACAGGGTATTCTATAAAAGATCATACTTTATGAAGTAAGCTAATAAATTGATATTTTTATTTATTTTGTATGTAAGAAAAATCTTTTTATAAAAAAAAATATAATTTTTATGCCTATTAAAAAAACAATCTAGAAATGAAAATGGCCTATAAAAGGAGTTTTTATTAAAGAGAATTCTTATATGGCTGAAAATATATTTAATAAAATGATAAAAATATGTTTATCCGCAGAAAAGTGATGAAATAAGATATTAAAAGTTTTTAATTAATGAATTGTAAATATTTTCCTTAAGTATTTTTACACTTAAGAGTTTTCATTGCTGACACTTAACAAAAGCATCATAATAATAATAATAATAATAATAATAATATTGCTTTATTGTCCAAGAATAATCTTTTGACAAAGCAGAATAAAATTAAAATATTAACAATAATAATAATAATAATAAGATACATGCTTTATGTAATGGTACGACTAATTAAAATTATCATCAAAGTACTCTCTTAATACATAATACGCTTTACTTAATAACAAGTTTTGAACAGATAGTTTAAATTTTTTAAAAATTTTAATTTTTTTAATATCAGTGGGCAAATGATTATAAATTTTTTTGAGTCATAAATTAAAGATTTTTTTGTTAATGATGAATTTGGATTCGGAAGTTGAAGTTGAGATTTTTTCTAGTATCATATAAAGAATTATTAGGACTTTTTAAACAATTTTTTTAAAAATTAAACATACTGTTTCTAAAATATAAATAGAGGTAAGAGTTAAAATTTTCTTTGACTTAAACAACGGTTTACACGAATCTTTTGTCTTTGCTTTGCAGATATATCTAACTGCTCTTTTTGTAATACAAATACTGAATTTAATAAATATTGATACGAGTTTCCCAAAAACAAATTCCATATCTTATGATAGAATCAATTAAAGAAAAATAAATAGATTTTAAAACTGAAAAATCTTCTAATTCTTTAGAGAGTATTCTAATACCATAACAATTAGATGCTAGTTTATTACATAGTTTTTCTATATGATCTTTAAAATTTAGTTTAACATCGACAAAAAGGCCTAGAAATTTAGTACATGAAGAATATTTAACAATTTGATCATTTATATATATGTTATTAAGAGTACATTTAAATGTTAGGATATTAGTTTTATTAATATTAAAAGTAAGCAAATTAGAATCACACCAGGATTTAATTTTTAAAATATCATTATTAATTGAATCGTATAATACATTTTTATTTTTGTTGTTCCATAAAATAGTGGTGTCATCAGCAAACATAGTAAATTGGCCTTTTATATCGATAAAAGCTAAATCATTTATATATAACAAAAATAATAACGGTCCAAGTACAGAACCTTGAGGAACACCACAATTTATGAATTTACTTTCTGATTTAATATTATTTAATTGTACAATTTGTGATCTTTCTGAAAGATATGATTTGAACCAATTTAAAGACGTACCACGAAAACCATATATTTGAAGTTTTCGTAAAAGAATAGAATGATTTACACAATCAAACGCTTTAGACAAATCACAAAAAATAGCAGCTGCAAAATCACCCTCATTTAATGATGTGTATAGATGTTCGAGAAATGAAAATATTGCATCATTCGTATTTTTATTTTTTGAAATCCAAATTGTTTTAAGTTTAAAATCTTATGTTTTTGAATAAAAGAAATCATTCTATTTTTGACAATTTTTTCAATTATTTTAGAAAGAGTAGGTAATAAACTAATAGGTCTGAAATTAGAAGGTGTATCATAATCTCCCCCTTTATAAATTGGTATAATTACAGAAGCTTTTAGACATTTTGGAAATACCCCATTTAAAAAGAAAAATTTATTGCATCAGCCAATACTTGTAAAGCTGAGTTAGAAAGTTTAGAAAATATTTTAATTGACAAGTTATCCCAACCGGAAGATGATTTGTTTTTGATTTCATTAAAAGCACCAAGAATCTCTTCTACATTAGTTGGACTAAAAAAAAGGTTTCATTAATAACAATGTTTTCCATATAAGTAAGTGGATTAATATTGCAAATAATATCTTTAGATAAATTTGAGGCTACAGAGCAATAGAACGAATTTAGTGTTTCACTAGTTAATGTAGTATTTATGGTTGGTAAGTTGTTTTTTCCACGAAGGTTATTAATAATAGACCAACATTCTTTTTTAGGATTAGATGACATAGATATTTGATTTTCATAGTAATTTTTTTGGCTAGTTTTATTATTTTTCGATAGATGCTACGGTATTTATTAAAATAAGTAATAAAAGAACTATTTATAGCAGTAAACTTCCTTATGTAATGTAAAGACCGCATATTTTTAGAACTTACTTTAATACCTTTCGTAATCCAATTATTTTTTGACTTTTTTAATAATTTTTATAGGAAATGCTTCTTCAAATAATTTTAGAACTCTAGAATGAAAAGCTTCTAGTGGGTCAGCCATATTAACAATATCATTCCAATGATTATGTGATATAAGATTTTGAAATTTTTTGTAATTCTTTTTAGAATAAATTCTACCTTTATTTTTTTACTATTGTTCTTTTTTGTTTTATAATTAAACTCACAATAAATAGCTTCATGATCTGATAAACTAGAATTTATTTTTTTACAAGATAGTATAATATTTGAACAAATATAATCAATAGTAGAATGAGAATATTGAGAGAATCTGGTAGGAAAATTAATACTCATGGTTAAATTGAATGAATGCAATAAATTTTTTATTTATCGCAGGTAATAGTTTTAATTATTTTACAGCTTGAAATTTATTGCTCCAATTAATAGATTTTAAACTTATTGTTAGTAAAATTTATTTCATTTTTGTAAACTAAAAACTAAGTCATAAAGTTAATTGTAAAAGAATCAAATAAAAAATAAGAACAATAAAGGTAAATGGATTTTAATACAAACAGAAAATTTAAGGGAAAATTTTTAAATAAACATGGCAATTTCTCGTTCTTAAGATACACGATGATACATGGATATAAAAGAAAATGTTTATATCCGAAATATCTTTTACCCAATCTTGTTTAAATTTGAAAGTGTTATTTGTGGCATTAAGAGGGTAATTTATCACTAACTTAATACATTTAATAAGTCCAGTGGGGTCTTGAGCGGCAAATGAATTTCTAGCAAAAGAACGGTACGCCACTAACTGTGTAAAATTTGTGTGCCCTTTTAGATTAGGCAAATAGAAATAAAGATTTTTATTTCTGTTAATTAAAAAAGGTAAAATAAAATACACTTATTTTCAGATTTTTAGAGCAAAAAGAAATATTATATATAATTTTTTGAACAGTTTAACACCCTTTATCTTAAGAGCGAAAAATTTGAGGACTCATGTTTAAATAAACTTTTCTTTATATTTTCTGATGTAGAATTTGCCTCAATTTTTTTAACAAAGTTCTGTAACACTCTGTATAAATTTATTCTAATACCACCTTTTAGTTGAAAACTGCTGTATATACAGGGTCATCCCATTAGATTTAAACGAAATCATATTTGAAGAGCTCCAAATCAAAAAGCAGTTTTTGATAAATCACAATTTTTCCTTTGCGTTTTATTATATTTATGTTTAAAAAGTCTTTTATTCGAAATATCAAAAATCACATTATAAATACATATTTTAATTAAAAATCTTTTTAAAATTCAATAAAATATAAGCAATAAAATTTTTTGAGTATTCAAAAATTAAGTTTTATAAAAAAAATGCGTTTTGATTTGGTTTGGTTGATTTAAAAAAGTTTAGTAACAAAAAATCATATACATATGTAACCTATATAATGCCAAAACACAAAAAGTAAATACCTACCTAATCTTCTTAACTTAATACGAAATCCTTTGTATTAAAATACATTGAAAAATAAAATAATATTAAACCAATAAATACCACTAAAAATATTCTATTTTTATATCGCATCATTTGTTTCAATTCAAATATTGGTAATGTACTTTTTAAAATTATACAGTATAAATTACAGATGATTAAATTTTATTGTATTTTTGCTAATATCAAAAATTTTTATAAAGAATAGATGTTTAGAAAGAAGTAATTTTTAATTCTAAACATCTTTTCTTTAAAAAAATTTGCAATATTAGCAAAAATACAGGTACTTTACTCTTGAGCAAAAATTTCATTTTTGGCCAAACCTCGTACATGACTGATACAATTTATATATGTGATGATTGCGTTTTAGGTGTTGGATTATGCAGAACCTTTTATAAAGAATAACTTTTTCGTAAAATTAATAATAAAAAGTTTCCCATATGCCGCCAACTTACATAGACACATTGCATATATTTTTTTGACGTTTTTGACAAGTTGATGTAACAGTATTGTAATCAATTTGGCTAATAATATATTTCATTTATACAAACCCACAAATATCAATCTATTCCGTATCCATTGTTTGGTTCTGTATATAACAAAGTTACTCAATATAAATAACACTTTTGCTTGAATATTGAAAATTTAATAACATAAATCGTAAGTGTATATTTATTGGTAAATGTCTACAGATTTAACTAAGTAAATGCATGAATGTTCACAATGATGTCACATGGTGGTAGGATTTCCTATTACCTACAATAACCTATACCAACCACGTCTGTACCTTAGATGATAGTAAAATTTTAAAAATAGCATCATATCCTTAAATTTCCTCGATAATCAAATTCAACCAACTATTAATATTGCCGTTTATTGAATTATGATTTCATCACCTTATATTGCAACATGATAAAGATTGAGCTATACCGGGTGATGCATCGCCGGGCGGGACATAGGAAATCCCGAGGGAAATCCCATGTAATTTTTAATGGGTCAATTGTTGGCTCCCCTAATTATTTTAGAGAAAAATTCTATTAAAGTTTATTGAAGAGCATGCAAATCTACGTCCATGGTAAAAACTTTAGATTTTTCAGTTAACCCGTTTGCTAGTTAGATGCTAATATATTTTTAAAATTGTTATATTATCGCCTCATATTTATGAGCAACAATAAAAATACCAGTTAGCGTACGATTTTTTGATAATAATAAAGCACTAAATTTCAAAATGACAACGTTATGTCACGCTAACTGGTATTTTTATTGTTGTTCATAAATATGAGGTGATAATAATGTAACAATTTTTAAAAATATATATAATCTAAAACCTAAAATGCAATTATCAGCTGATATTAATTTTTTGCATTGTACGAGATATGTAAAAAAATATTCATTTTGCTAAAGAGGAAAGTAATTTATAAAGAAAATTTGTTAAGGATTAAAAATAGCATTTAAATATGCACATTGTTTTAGTTAAAAGAAAATACTTTATTTAACATTTTTTCTGCGATAACGAGAATTTAAGTGTCTTTTCACTGTGAACTGTGGACAATTCTTAAGGTTTATTTACATATTACATTTTGAATTAAGGATAAACTAATGAACAAACTTAATTTTTTATCGTTAACGCATACAAAATAAAAACGTTTTTTGAAAATAAACAAGTTTGCATATTTGAATTATTCATTGTTATTTTTAATCCTAAACATCTTTTCTTTATAAAAATTTTCAATATTGTGAAAATGATAGTTGCCTCTTGAGCAAAATTCATATTTTTGGAGACCTCGTACACCACCGCAAAAAAATAATACATATCTGATGATTGCATTTTGGGTAAAAATAACTTTTTTCGTAAAATTAATAATAAAAAAGTTTTCCATATGGTGCGAACTTAAGCAGACACGCTGTATATATTGGACTAACGGTTCGTTTCTATGCAAATGTCTTACTCGCAGACTTGCCTCATCAGGTAGGCTCGAAGGCATACCTCACCGTGTGTATGCTCGTTTAACTTTATCTCTTAGCGATTTTCAAAGTAGAAAACGTATACTAGAAACCTTCAAATAATAATTGACTTTTTTAAATCATCCACAATTAGTTAAACGAGGTTACTAGTAATAAATCATTCTACATTTTTTAAACTTAATTAGTTTCTGGTCTCATGATTTCTCTTATATAATATTTGTTTATAAACATTGTTAGGAATATCAGAAATGCTAATTATTTTACACGACCTAGCCTAAAATTATGTTCTTTCTCTTTTTTTATGTGTAGTAAACAATAACTGTGAGTTGATATTTAGTTTATTTGTGGGCTAGTAAACATTATACTATCTGTAGACCACCCCGTATCCGCATGTATTAAGTTATATGAGTTATGTGTAAAACATTCTTTGATTTACTCTAAAGAAATATTTCGTAGAAAATTTATGAATACTGCTCTCCCATTTATTTGATTTAAGACTGGATTAATTAATTTTTAGCGAAGGTAGGTCTGCTAAGTTTATCCTTATTGTAAATTTATAGGTGTTTATGACCTCATTTAACATTATTTGATCTATTTGTGCTAAGTTAAGCAAGCTAAACGGATTAACGATTGAATTACACTCCCCACAAAAATTACCGCATATGCTTGGTATTTTCCATGAACAATATAAAAATGCTTTTATGTATTTAAATAATTAAGTTATTAAGGCAATAAATACATTTTTTAAACAGTTTTATTGTACTAAAAGCTAAAAATAATTCGATAAGTCCTAGCTACCAGATCGCACCAATCTTCTCATCAATCTGGGGTATTGATCAGGCAGTAATATTTAACATAAAATTTAATTTTCTACAACATTTACTTATACAATTTTGTTTTATTTAAAAAATAAAAGTCCTTAGCTCCTGGGCATTTTTCATATTTTTAGTTATAACTCGCCCTGTATAATACTAATTGGAGTAAAATTTTGAATTTATAAGTTTAGGACCATGCGACAAGTTCTCCCAAAATTTCGTTTTAAAATTAAAAAATGTTTGGTCCATTAATTTGTCCTCGTCTGTAACACTTATCCTGGGACACACTATGTGTTAGAAGAATTGCCCCTAGGATATTTTTTTCTCCAAGACACTTTAAAATATGCGAAAAACAATTTTTAAAAAAATATATAAATACTTACATGTGTTGTTCACTATTTTTAAGTAACTCAAAAAAATCGTAGTAATGCTTTTGAGAAGTACTTTTTTAAATATGTTTTGCATTGGTAGCAACTGTTTGTCACGTTTCCGATAAGAATAATTACAACAAGTATTGAATTACTTAAATCACTAAAATTCATCAATCATCAATCTTTAATCGCCTAAAATTATTTTTATGACATTTTATTGGAAAACGGTGCCATCACATCAAGATAATAAAAAATTCTTTATTTATTTATAAAACCTTTTATTTAGTAAATACCTACCCTAATTGTAAAGTAGATATTTTTTTTAAACATAAACACTATCTTTAAACCCCAAAATATATCGTAACTAATTCCTTATACAGGGTTATCCAAATTAAGTGTCCATCATTGGTAACTTCGTTATTACTCAAAATTCTAAATATTTAAGTAAGCAAACTAGTAGTATTTTTCACACTCTTTAATACTAAAAATTAGAAAAAAACAATTTTCAATTGGGTTTTTGAATTATACAGCAAAAAAACCCTTTTTTAAATGGATCACCCTGTATATTTTATCACTATTATAAAGATCTTATAAAATCCTTTTAAAAAAGTTTATATGTTATACACACAGAAAAAAATGTCTTGTTTTAAGCAAATACAAGGTTTTAAAAATATGCATTCTTTTTGAATAGTTGTGCTTTTAAACCAAGATTTATTTCTTACTTTAAAATAATAGTGGTTCTTAAACTGGGAGAAAAAATACTTTAATTTATGTCTTTAATGTAAAAGAAATTCTTTAAATTAAAATATTCTTAGTATTATTTTAAGAATATCAGAATCAAGAAATAAGAACCTAAAGATTTATGATTTAAGCTCTTTAATATCTTAAATATAAGTTTTAAGATTTTAAACAAAAGAAATATTAAATGTTTCTATCAAAATATTAATGAATTTTCTTTAAAATAATAGGTTCTTATTTTAAGAACCTATACCAAAATGTTTAACCTTTATGTCAAAGAACCTATTTCTTTAATATAAGTATTTACTCAATTATGCTTTTTAGTACGGTATCAACGGTACGATTATATCCTACCGTCGAACAACGAAAGTGTTTTTTATAAGATACACTTGTTATTCGTATTATTCAACTTGGACCCGGGACAGCCAGTTTGATAAGTCCTATGAGGTTCGGCAAAACGCATCATCGATGGAGAAGAGAGGTCTCGGTGAATGACATGATAAGCAGGAATTCCTCTCTTAACTATCAAAAAGAGAACTAGTTGTTTATTTAATATAATTATCTTAATTGAATTAAATTTTATTTCAGTCTGTGGTATTTACTATCTTGTCTTAAAGAAAGAATCTCTCAGTGGGAAAGCGCTCGATGTTTTTAACGGAATACATCGTTCTTTAATGTAGACCCGTTGGGGTCACTAAATAAAAAAGGGTTATTTTTATTACAAAAGCGCCTTCTTTTGAATTTAGTACGCAAAGCTGAAAACATTTTTTTTGTTTGAGATATTGTTTCTTTAACACATATGAAAGTCACAATTCTCTCAAATTAAATCTAAGGCTTTTGTTTTAAGATAAAAAAATTTCAGTGTAGTAATGCTCTTGAGAAGTACTTTTTTAAAATTTGTTTTGCATTGGTAGCAACTGTTTGTCACGTTTCCGATAAGAATAATTACAACAAGTATTGAATTACTTAAATCACTAAAATTCATCAATCATCAATCTTTAATCACCTAAAATTATTTTAATGCCATTTTATTGGCAAACGGTGCCATCACATCAAGATAAACAAAATTTATTTTATTTAGTAGATACCTTACTTTGTTAAGTAGATATATTTTTTAAACGTAGCTTACTAAGCTTTAAACACAATTAAAAAACACTACCTTTAAACCTCAAAATATATCGTAACTAATCCCTTATATAGGGTTATCCAAATTAAGTGTCTATCATTGGTAACTTCGTTATTACTCAAAATACTACATATTTAGATAAGCAAACTAGTAGTATTTTTCACACTCTTTAATACTAAAAATTAGAAAAACAATTTTCAATTGGGTTTTGAATTATACAGCAAAAACCCCCTTTTTTAAATGGAACACCCTGTATATTTTATCACTATTAGAAAGATCTTATAAAATCCTTTATATGTTATACATCCAATTTTTCATAGTTTCGGAAATATGGCCGTCCTTAGAAGTTTAATAGTAAACTGGATTGTTGGTATGGTATTATCATTAAAAATGTATTTTTAAGAAAATGCCACATTTCATTTGTCTATCTGTTATAGTTTTGGAAATATAGCCATACAAATCTAAACAATAGTAGATATTTTCATCGCCATATGTCCGAAACTATGAAAAATTGGATATATCTCATGTAAACTTTTTTTAAAGGATCTTTCTATTGGTGATAAAATATACAGGGTATTCCATTAAAAAAAGTTATGTTGTTGTATAAGTCAAAAACCCGTTTGTCAATTGCTTTTTCTAATGTTTATTCTTAAAGAGGGTAAACTACTAGTTTGCTAATTTAAACTATTTCGTATTTCGAAACATAACGAAGTTAACAATCACGGATACTTAATTTGGATGACCCTAAATATTTTGTAAAAACCTTTCATAAACAAAAAGGTTTTTTCAACTGTTAAACTTGCTAAACAACAACTTAATTCACTCTGTATTGTTATTTCAATAAAATAAAACTATTTTCTCAACAAACCACTTTAAGGCAAACATTACTTCCCATTTTTTTATAATTAAAAATAAACAAAAAGTAACAAGTAATTAAATTTGACATTTGGCGCCTCAAATTGTAAAGGACATATAAATATACCCACGCAAAACAAAAAAAAAAACATATTTTTCTACTAAGATGTGTTGTGCGGTTTTTGCTAATAAAATTAGCACTTAAAAAGTCATAAAGATGAGATGTAATTATTGTCTCTAAATGCATTAAAATTATTTTTTCCTTATACGACTATGGGTTTTAAATAAGATTAAAATTTAATTTTATGCATTTTAAAAACCAAAACAAGTTGTAAAAAACATTATTTTAAATTTCCTTATTGGGTAAAATATTTTCTATCAAATTAAATGGAAGATGCAAAGAACAATACTCATTATTATTAGGTATTTATTTCGAGTAATAAAATCAGTTTATTTTTATTTCATTATGGCGTTAGCAAAGTTGGGTATAATCCAATACTCGGTATTCAGAATCAGATTTAGAATATATTCGTTTTAAATATAAAAAAGGTTTGGTTCATTTGTCCTCCTCTGTAACACCTATCCTGAGACACACTGTATTAGAAGAATTGCCCGTAAAGTTTTTTTACAATTTTTTTCCAAGACACTTAAAAATATGCGAAAAACAATTTTTTAAAAAATATTTAAATATTTACATGTGTTGTTCACTATTTTTAAGTAACTCAAAAAATCGTAGTAATGCTCTTGAGAAGTACTTTTTTAAAATTTGTTTTGCATTGGTAGCAACTGTTTGTCACGTTTCCGATAAGAATAATTACAACAAGTATTGAATTACTTAAATCACTAAAATTCATCAATCATCAATCTTTAATCGCCTAAAATTATTTTAATGCCATTTTATTGGAAAACGGTGCCATCACATCAAGATAATAAGAATTTCTTTATTTATTTATAAAATCCTTTTAAAAAAGTTTATATGTTATAAATCCAATTTTTCATAGTTTCGGAAATATGGCCGTCCTTAGAAGTTTAATAGTAAACCTAAACGCTGGTTTGTTCCAGCAGAATGTTGGAAACATGTTAGCAACAATCGAAAAAAGCAGAAATTGTTACAAACATTAGTCAGAAATGTTGGCAACAGTTTTCTGCTGGAACAAAAATAAACAAGGCGTGCATACTGCTTATACGTCAATACAAGAAAGGTTATGTTAAAAATGTCAGTAATGTTTGAAGAAAGTTTGCAAACTTTTCAAACAGTTTCCAACATGTTTCCAACATCTTAAAACTACTGTCGGAACAACAAACAATTGTATAATATTACAAACATGGCACTGCTGGAACGACAAATTTGACGTGCGCAGAATCCAAACGGTTGCAAACATTTTTGACAGCCTGCTGGAACAAACCTATTGAGCTACTATTCGAATACATCTATGTATTTGTTATTTGGTATTCGTCTAAATACTTTTTTGGTCAGTATTTAAAATTTTGGATAGCAAAATACGTTTTTGAATCATAGTAATTGAATACCGGATTTCCCAGTATGAGGAAATGTGAATACCAGGATTCAAATTTAAACAAAATATTACTTGGATTTTCTTCAGAATAAAGATATTTAATAAATATTTAAGGAAACCCAAATTTTTATATATTATAAAGGGCTATTTCGTGCTTGCAATAATATAATAAAAGTTTAAATTACTTAGATAAAAATAAATTAATAATGAGTAATTTCATATAAAATAATTATCAAGTCAAAAAGAACACCTTTTTTGTAATTTTTTTTCAGATATGGATAGAGTAAATTTAGTAAAACCTTTTGTAAATTATTAAGTATCCTTTTAACAATATTCTGCAAGTTTTTCATCAGGATATATTGAAAAACACGCCGGTGACAGAGTTTGTCCCAGAACGGCTTAGAATAAAAACATTTTGCGGTGTTCACTGTAACTCAGTCAGAAATTATCTGAAATCAAAGAAAAGTAAAATTTAGTCAAAGTATCATCAAAACTTGGCCCCAACGTCTCCTGTTTATTTTTTTATTCATTTAAAAATTTTTGCTGGCCATCTAAAACGTAAACTACAATTTTTCACGAAAAATTCCGCTATTTTGTGTGTGGAAAACCCCCTTAATGTCGAAATTGTTCCCCCTTTTTAAATATCTTAATAACACGGTCTAGGGGTTTTAAACATTAGCTTTTCAGATCGAATATTAATTTTTGTATGTAGACTAGAGGGCAATGGGTACACTATTTAAAATTCTCTAAAACTACCCAATTTTTTGTTACTATTCTGTATGTATGTAAACTAGCAAGCTTCTCTATGCTTTCTGCACAAAAAGGTATAGTTAGTAAGAATCGGTCTTGACAACCGTTTTTAAGGTATTCACGTTTTAGTTGTTCAGTGCACCCGAAAGTATGTACCTTCAATAACATCGTATTAGCTATTACAACTGCTCAGATAAAAATAGCTGATAGCTTAAAACTCCTGGATATCGAGTTTTATTAAAATGTTTAAAACATATCAGAAATTTTTGAAATGCATGAATAAAAAACATTTATATCTCTTTAACACCCCGTATCTTCCTTATCATTTAGCCTTAGCCTTCGTGGTTTGTCCAAAGATAAAAAAAAAAAAAAAAAAATTACTTTTGGATATAGGTATGTTTGTTTACATCCTAAATGGGTATTTTCGCATAAGAAATCTGTGGTTTTTCTGTGTACCATTAATTAGCGGACACTCATCTGTATCATATGTTTATAAAAAATACGAATGACTGAAAACTATTTGACTAAACACTATCAAAATCTCTAAAATAAAACGAGCCCGAACCAATAATATGTGAAGTCTCTAAACTAACCAAAAACATTGCTGGAACTGGAAATCCTTGCAAAATATACAACCAAAATGAAAATGGAAAATTTCCACAGTTTTTACCAAACAAAGCTTCGACAAGGCAAGACACCCACGGTGCGTTAGTATTTAGGCTTTTAGCCTTCGTGGTTTGTCCAAAGATAAAAAAAAAAAAAGGCACGTCATCAGCTGATAATGCTACCAACTTTGAACAGAACTGCCAACCGAAATCGTAATTCTTACAAACTCACGTCCCTGACAAAAGCTATCCCCGGTCTTGCTTATGTCTAAACCCCTTCTCATAAAGAAACTCTGGGCCAGACCTTTAATCATTAAGTGTATAATTAAATTGAAACAATATACAATACCGAAAGCTTAAAAGGCTTTTAATATGATTTTGTGTTTTGTAAGCTTTAAGAAATTCCTTTTTCCAAATTTTGTAATAGATCTTTACCATTATAATACATTATTTATTATTTAACTAAATCCCAGTATTATAAACCTTGAATATCTTTTAACAATCGAGCTGCCGCTGCAGGTCGTAAACGATTTTGATCGTTGTTCTCGAATTTCTCACGATATCATTTCATACCTGAACCATTAATATGGCTTCTTTCCTGTTGCGTGGAACCAAGATCTTCACGGATTATTTTTGCATTTTTATAATATCAGCCCGGCCTGCTTAGTAACCAAGATAGAGAAAGCTGTAATAACTTATACTCCAAGCTCTGAAACCCACCTTGAATAACCTGCGAGGTACAAAGATACAATTTTGTATATAATTAATTTAATAATAGTTTAATAAGAAAATTCATATTTATTCCATAACGTATAGAAGGAACAGTTTAAAAATGTAAATTCGGTGCTCTTTGATAAGAAAAAATCACAGAAAAGTTTAAAGCAAATAAATCGGCATGCTTGTCTTCGCGGCCGCCTTTGCTATATTTCTTTATGATATGCCGGTTGATGCAGCTGGTCATCGCACTATGAAATTGAAATTAATTTTTTTGGACAAAATTCTGAAACTTACCAATCTAACTTAAAATTAGGTGCTTTTTACTGGAAAAATATTATAAATTATTACGAATGCTTTTTGGAAATCTAAAACTTATTATATGTTATTATAAAGTTACACCCCCTTAACATTATTATTTTTATTGTACAAAATAAACTAAAATGTTAATTCGGTAGTATTCTAATTAGTAATCCGATCATTATTATCTCATATGATATACAGGGTACGACAATAGGTATGATTTTTTTAAATGGAATACCCTGAATATTATATCATCACCAAAAAATCTTTAAAATGCATTTAAAAAGTACTACATTTTCGGTTCGGAAATACGACCATCCAAATCTAAAAAATAATTTTAAATTATTCTTCGAAGCGTAATAGAGATACATCTTCCCAACTTTTTTATTTTTTAACGTATAAAATAAATAAAAAACACTGTTTAGTTGGGTAGATTCTGTAGAATCCATATCTTTCATCAGAATGCTTTTATCTTTTAGGATATACAGTGAAGGACAAAACGTATTAAATTAAAAACCTTGTAAATTATAAAAAAATCTTGTATCTGTCCTTACACTCAGAAGTAGCAAAAAGTAGGAAGGCAATTGTAAATACAAAAACTGATATAGAAAAAGGTAAAAAAATCTTTGACAAAAGTAGCGACACTTCGCGAGACTGCATCGGAAACACAACAATATCTCTTATTATTTAAACTCTTTTACTTTTTTAGTAAACAAGGCTAATAATAAACTAAGTAGATTGAATGTTGTATATTTATGTTTACTTAAAATACATTTTCAAGTTTCCTATTACCCCGATAGAAGTCGTCATATATTATCCTTTTATAATTTTGCGTACATGTAGTTTAGAGTGTCTACTTTGAAATACACAGCATGAGCCATTAAAATTTCAAAGTTGCTTTTTGGCCAAAATTTTGGATTTCTATCCCATAGTGTATCGGCGCGTCGCTATAAAGGATAGCGGCGCCTTTGTATAAAATAGTCCGATTGCAGGCGGCCTATTTCATGTTTTTTTGTATTATTTTCAAAGGGTATCGAATTTGCGCTTTTAAAATGTTCTTACTTGAGGAATAATATTTTTAATATCAGATTTACGCATAGTTATTCTAACATGTAAATAACTACAAAACACACAAAAACTTTATTATAAATATATTTTCTTAAATAATCGTAATTAGCCATCATAATATTTTATGAGTAACTTCACTAGAAAAATGCAATTAAGCGCATCATATATTATCTTTATCGGCATTATGTCTTCTACTATTTCACAAGTCATTACCAAAGCACTTAAGTTTATATTAATTGGAAATTACGCTTAACTTGGATATTAACACCTACATAGATATAGGTTACATATAACCATAAATACGTCTGGTTAGTATGTAAACGATGGTCATAGGTATAAAATGTGGTTAAAAACATCTGCTATAAAAGATCTATAAAAATAACGAGGTGTTATTTTTTGTTGAGGTGTATTAAATTTACCATACGTCCCGATTTTGACAAGACAGTCCCGCTATTTGAAGGACTGTCCCGCCTCCCTCCAATCTTTGCAAATGTTTCAATTTTTGTTGGGATTGGGTGTAAACAGAGACAAGAATGAGACGAGTAACTGGTCCTAACAATTTGTCCATTGTATTTATCTCTTTCTGGTTTAACGCAAGTTCCAATAAATATGTCTTTGTCTTTCATCATGGCAGGCTATCGTAGATGGAGCAATCATCGCTTTGCCCTGGTTGCCAAGTTGTTTACAATTTCTGCATGTTAACTTTAATGTCCTTTTTTGGCTCACATCTAATTAAGAGAAAGAAAATATACTATGAATCGAATATTTTTAACTTGACAACGTTGCCTAAGGCAGTCACGCCGAAATGCTAATCGATATTTGTGTTTGATATTTTTCAATGGCCGATTTGTTTGGACAGTTTGTTTACTTTTTCTGTGATTTATTTTGTGTTTCGTGGTTTTTTACCTTTAATTGGACTTTGAATATTGACTTTTATAAGTGATCACAGAGTATATATTAAATTTGTGCTTTTCAACAGATAATTTAAGGTAATATTGACATGGTTATCTGTAAGAAAAAATCTTTATAACAACCAATTAAATGACATTTTTAATAAGGTGTGTGTAATTATTGAACTAAACCCCAATATTTTATATTAATAGGAAACAAAAACAAGTACCTAACATTAAGGGCAAAAAATAGCACAGCTATATAATTTGAATTTGGCGGGCAAACGATAAAGTCGACTCACGCGCCATCTGCGTTTACCTGCCTTGAAGACAGACAAGGAAGGCCCAGCAGCTATCTCTGTCTGTCTTGTCTCTGGTGTAAACTAAGAAAACAAAAGGTCTTCGCAGAGGTTGGACCGTTTTTTTGCTCTCTCTCTAAAAAATTTTGGAGATGAAAAATGAACTTTATTAATGAGTTGACCGATATATTTTATTTATCGTTTCCCAATGAAACCTTTTAAAGGAGAAAGGACCTTTTTTTTGGTCTTTAAAAAAATTAGGAAAACAAAAATTCATCTTGTTTCATTTTTTCCCATTTGTCCCGATTTCTATTATTGAAAATGTGGTCACCTTACCCTTATGTAATTTTGATTTAATTACTAAACCCAATAAAGGCTTTATGGTATCACCAGGGGCGGTCCTATAAGATTTTTACATTGCCTGGTCTTGGCAAAATGTTTTAAAAATTGCATTTAAAACATTGTGGTAAACTTGCCCGACAAAAAGTGACGCGTTCGCCCAGTCCGACACCCGAAACATTTGACAATAACAGGCTTCACCCCACTAAGAAGGTTTTAAAGGTGTTCCTATCATGAAAATCCATTTCATTATTGGTACTATTTCATCCTTAAAATCCCGATATCAAATCAATCAAGGATAATGCCGTTTTCTTTACTTAGCTCGGCTTTCATTTTATCCGTTTTTTTCTTGGTAATGTTTTAAAATAGTATATTACATTACAAGGGTAGAAAATGACTTATTTCACACGAGTGGGAATATTGTTGCACGAGGCGTCAGCCGAGTGCGACAAACCCACGCGTGTAAGAAAGTGATTTTCACACAAGTAATGTATACTATTTTTCCTACGACCACAAGTTATTCACCAAAAAACAATAAAAGTTTTTTGTCTTCACGGAAAAAATAAGAAAACAATTGAAAACTCTGCATCACTAGGGTGATATATACTATTTTATACTGTTTAACAATGTTTTTATATCAAAAATCACCTACCTAGTCGCTTTTTATCATTTAAGAATTAAAAAAGGTCCTCATAAAAAAAATATTGCATGGCTTTTTCAATGTAAATCCCATTAACAGCCTGATAACTCCAAATTTATTTTAAATAACAATGACAGCGATGACAGCTTTATATTATACTTTGCAACACTAGTGTTGTAAAGTACTTTGCAACACTAGTGTGATATAAGGCATTTTCTATGCATGAAAACAATGTGCTATTTACTATTTTCACATGTGGCCGTAGGAAAAGAAAAAAAACACAAATAAAGCTAAACACTTCATCACCGTCACCTACTATTATAATATGATAATTGATAACATCAAGGTGGTAATTTTTTTTTATATAATAGCGTAGTCATTTGACAAACATAATTTTTTCCGTGAAATGGAAATAATCTTTAACAAAAACTTGTATTTAGCCAAATTAAATATTTGATTATTCGTTCGCGATATATTTACATTTGCACTAATGTATTTTAAATCTATATTGAATTATTTGTATTGGTGTAGAGATATAGGAAATAATTCAAAGTTTTCAAAATCAATATTTGATATTAGGTTTGTTCGTAGAGCAGTCAGAAAACGTCAGACGCAAGCTCATCTCGTTAAAAGCGTTTGTAGAGAAGAGACAGAGACAAGAATGAGACGAGCAACTAAATGTAAATAAATTATACGAGAGAGAGATAGCTGCTGGGCCTTCCTTGTCTCTCTTCAAGAAAGGTAAACGCAGATGGCGCGTGAGTCGACTTTATCGTTTGCCCGCCAAATTCAAATTATATAGCTGTGCTATTTTTGACCTTAATGTTAGGTACTTGTTTTTGTTTCCTATTAATATAAAATATTGGGGTTTAGTTCAATAATTACACACACCTTATTAAAAATGTCATTTATTTGGTTTTTATAAAGATTTTTTCTTACAGATAACCATGTCAATATTACCTTAAATTATCTGTTGAAAAGCACAAATTTAATATATACACTGTGATCACTAATAAAAGTCAATATTCAAAATCCAATTAAAGGTAAAAAACCACGAAACACACAATAAATCACAGAAAATGTAAACAAACTGTCCAAACAAATCGACCATTGAAAAATATCAAACACAAATATGGAAACATTTCGACGTGACTGCCTGCGGCAACGTTTGTCAAGTTAAAAATATTCGATTCATGGTATATTTTCTTTCGCTTAATTAGATGCGAGCCAAAAAGGACAATAAAGTTTACGTGCAGAAATTGTAAACAACCTGGCAACCAGGGCAAAGCGATGATTGCTCCATCTACGATAGCCTGCCATGATGAAAGACAAAGACATATTTATTGGAACTTGCGTTAAACCAGAAAGAGATAAATACAATGGACAAATTGTTAGGACCAGTTACTCGTCTCATTGTTGTCTCTGGAAGAGATACTAAACTACTGATCAAAAATCCCCTGTTCGCAGATATCCAATTTTTCGTTGTAAAGAAAGTCGGTCTATATAGGGTCGCGACATTTGGCCATATTGTTTTGACGTATTATGACGTCACATCTCCCATTTTTCGGCCATGTTGGTCAGTGCCGGAGATATACAGTTTATTGTATTAGTAGAACAACCGTTTATACAACAGTTTTTATTTATTATTAAGTTGTAAATTATTTTACTTTAAATAAAAAACATTTTAAATTACATCTTTCAACAAATATCACTTCCATCAACTTTCATTTTTCTTCATTTCATTCAATGCAAAATGAAATGCGCAAATTCTAGACGCCACTGGATTGATCATCAGCTTTGATTTTACCCAGTCTTGCCAACTTTTCTCCGTGGAGTGCCCTTCCTTGCGTCCCCGACTTCGAACCGCCTAAAAGTTGAGGATGTGTCGCAACCTTATAAATATAAACTAACCTTGGTTGTAAACTTGTTTCCAACCATCAAAATAATTCGCTGATTTTGTAGAAATATTTAGTTAGAGACATGGGCAATGACAATTACTGTAATTTGTAATTTCATTTGATTTTACAGGATTTTACATGTTTGTTCGTTCGTAGTTGTTTACAATAATTTCAACATTTTAGCTAGATTAAGTGACTCTTCAGTCGTTGTTTTAGAAATTATTTTAATATTTATTAAATTAGGGTATTAACATACATCTTTTAAAAATTTGGCTAGGTGGCGTTTGTCCAGTTGGCATTTGACGTCATGCCGTTCGCAAAGTTAAAAATTCCTAACTAATCAGATAACGTATGTCCTAAAAGTTTTGGCACACAATATTTATTGGTTTTAACGAATAAGCTGCGCTTAAGAGTATTTGGGGCACTTACGTCTCTTTCGATATTTAAGACCATTCCTCCTCAATTCCAACGATATCGTACTCTTAGAAGATCTGTATTGCCTAGCCAGTCTCCTCGTTGACATTCCAGTCTGGTTTTTTGCTCTTCTCACCAATTTCTCTGACCTCTGTGCGGTAAATGCACGTGGTCTTCCACTTTTTCGGAGATTCAGACATGGTATTCCCTGCTCGCACTTCGCTATTGTTCTATAAATGGTTCTGCGTGAAATATTTTCATTTCGGAATATTCGACAGATTTCAGCTTTGGGTATCCGCCGAACTAACTTGTAGATACTTTTTCTTATATCTAATTTATACGACATCTTAAACCGAAAACTTCATAATAAATAAATCTCAACTGACAGTAAATAAAGTAAATAAACTTTTGTTTTCAAAGGTAACTTGATATTATTTTGTTTTTGTTAAAATTAAAGACAATGAGTGTTGTGCCAAAACTTTTAGGACATACGTTAGGTATTTATTTTTAACCAAGCATGCGCATTAGAAAATTGACTGAAAATTTTGCCCTACGAACAAAGTTATGACATCTTGATTCTTTAACTAATAACCATAAAAATTACAAAGCATGTTAAAACGTTACCAATATGGTAACAGTCCATTTAAATGAGAGCGCCGGGTATCATTAACGGACTGCATGGTCAACATAGTTTTTTTCCTTTTTAAAAACACGACTACAATCGTGACATATTTAATGAGTACGTGCTAACTATCTATTATTGGATTTAAAAAAATAGAGCGTTTTTTCAATTATTGTAGCATGTCTGATAGCTTGTCAGAAAATACAGCTACTTAAGTTCTAAGAATTAAAGGTATTAGTATCTTCAAGGCCGTATAATATGGAGACATTAATGAAGATTATTTTTTCATTACTTACCATATTTTATAGGATAAATAATGCAAATCCTAACTGTCTAAAATAAATAAGAAAATATTTACTCTTACTTTACTCTTCAAGCTTTCACGAAATTAATGCTGGAGTGCCTCAGGGTTCAGTACTAGCACCAACTTTTTTCTTCTTCATATCAACGACCTTCTTTCTTCCACAACCTATCCCATTCATAGTTATGCTGACGATAGTACCTTTTACTCCACTTTTCAGGTTCCCAAACACATCTCTCAACCCGACTTGGAAAGCAAACGCAGGGCGACGCAGATATCTCTTTCACAGGATCTCAATTTGATATTGGATTGGGGCGCCAAAAATCTCGTTCAATTTAATGCATCCAAAACACAATCATGTTCCTTGTCGCGAAAAAAATCATTAAACACTCATCCTTTGCTTATGAGTGGCCAGGTTTGCAGAGCGGGGACACATTTAACCTTGTGGGCGTCACATTTGAGAATAACCTTAACTGGCATAAACACATTGTATCTATAGCCACCGCGGCTTCAAAAAGCTTGGATTTGTTTTCCAAGCCAAAAAGTATTTTTCTCCTTCCAATTTATACACTTTGTATGTGTCCCAAATTCGACCCTCTCTGGAATATTGTTCTCATGTCTGGGGAATGGCATCCCCTACAACCCTCAGCATTCTTGATGCCATTCAAAGAAGGGCTGTTCGTCTTATTAATGATCCTTTACTTACTCAAAGACTTCCTTCTCTTGCCCATCGTCGAGCTGTGGGAGATCTATCGCTCTTCTATAGATACTTTTACGGCTTCTGCTCCGACGAATTATCCAGTATAGTTCCTCCTCTGGCAGCTCCCAACAGAGAAACTCGTGGTGCCGCGTGTATGCATCCCTATGCAGTTCAATTGGAGAAGCCCCGAACTTCCCATTTCGTTCGTTCTTTTATCCCTAGAGTTTCTAAACTGCGGAACCTACTGCCAGCGGAGGTCTTTCCTTCCCCCCAAAACTTCAAGTTTTTAAGTCCCGTGTTAACAAACTTTCTCTTTCCCTGTTTAAGACACCCACGGTACGTTTGTATTTAGGCTTTCAGCCTTCGTGGATTGTCCAAAGATTTAAAAAACAAAATTACTATTTATTAGACTGGGCCCAAATTCAATTAGAATCAGGGCCGTATTATCCATTAGGCTGACTAGGCTACAGCCTAGAGCGCCATAAAAAAATAGGCGCCAGACAGGGGAGTAATAGGCGCTAGACAGGGAAGTTTTTAGAAAGTTTAGGTCGAGCGGGGATTTTTGGTGACTTATTTCTCTGTGAATAAGGTAAATAGGCGCGAAAAGAAGGGAATGACCTTTTTTTTGGTGGTAGGGCGCCTCAAACAGTTAATACGGCCCTGATTAGAATACATATTTATTTAAAAGAATTTAAGGGAGTGTAAATTTATAGCTTGTATTTCAAATTTGTTCCACTTTGAATTTTATTACAAGTTATGTATTTTTAAGTCGAATGAATGCCTACATCATTTATTTATACCTAAATCAGTATAAACTATCGTGAAAACTGATTTATATAGTTTTAATCCTCTTAATTTGACATTTAGCATTGGTATTTGTATAAATAACTATTATCCGTGGGTTGAATATGCAGTAAATTATTACTATTATTATTATTATTAATGGTTTATTAACAAACTTCGCGTTTACTTAGTTGCTACTTCAGAGGTACAAACTTGTTTATATTATTTGCTTGTTACTTATAAGATAAGACAACATTGAGCTTTTTACATCATCATCAAAAACTAGAAGTGCAATTTTCTGTTAAATTTGGCTCATTGCATCATGTCCAAAGTCGTGCTGATTTTGTAGGTAAATCATTTTGTTAAAATGGTTTCCACGCATGATTTTTTTAAGATGTGAGAACAGCCAAAGGAACTTAAATCTGGTGAGAACGGTGGCTGTCAAGGGTGTAGCTAGGATTTTTTTTAACTAAAGAGTGCGATATAGTACTCAGGATATACCAAATATACACCAGATCATATTGGCCTAAACACGAACGCTTTTGGTAAAGAAATTTTGTATTTTGGAATTTGCAAAAAAGTTTTTTGTCGCCTTTCCTCCCTCTCCCACCTCAGGGAGACTCCAAGTATATTTTTCGTAACTTTGATCAAATTGTATCGTCAAATCCTAAATTTGGCAAAATTATTTATTGAGTCATATGGGTTTTTGCTAAAAAGTAAAAATAATAAAAAAAGAAGTCGTTAATACCATAATATGGTATTACCCAAAGTCGGTCTATATAAGGTCACGACATTAGGCCATATTGCTTTGACGTGTTATGACGTCACATCTCCCATTTTTCGGCCATGTTGTTCAGTGCCGGAGATATACAGTTTATTGTATTATTAGAACAACCGTTTACACAACAGTTTTTAGTTATTAATAAGTTTTATTTTCTTTTACTTTAAATAAAAAACATTTGGAATTACATCTTTCAACAAATATCACTTCCAAAACAATGCAAAATGAAATGCGCAAATTCTAGACGCCACTGGATTGATCATCAGTTTTGATTTTACGTCTTGCCAACTTTTCTCTGTGGAGTGGCCTTCCTTGCGTCCCCGACCTCGAACCGCCTAAAAGTTGAGGATGTGTCGCAACCTTATAAATATAAACTAACCTTGGTTTTACCCAACTACTTTATTTTCTTTTTAGTAAGTTTTATTATTGTTTTAAGATCCGTTCATTTTTTTAAACTGTTTATTCTTGATCGATTTTTGGATTACCCTGTATTTAAACGATTCTTCAATACAGAAAGACTAAGTCAGTCAAATAAAAAAGAACATCTGTTCAGTTGTTTATTCGGGTCGTGTCAATAAAGACAGTTGATAAGAAAAAGATAAGTCAGACTAGCAAAACTGACGAAAAAAACAAGATATAACAAGAAAATCAAATACAAATATGCAAATTAAAAGTAGAAATACGTAGACAATCGAATAATTATTATGCTTATTGTGTTTGTTGTGCGTTCGTTTCGTCGTGAGAAAAGGAAGGATCAATATAAACACTGGATTGCTTTGTTTGAAGAACAGTGGAAACCTGTCTTGTCTCCTCCAGACACAAAAGATAATGGTATTTACTCTTCAATATATCAAGTATAAAAGAACCAAACTTTACAAATTACTATACTCGATGCTTGATAAACACTTATAGGCTATTCACTAGCACTTTGAATAAGGGACAAATTGGTATAAGCAATTTTATGATTAATTTGTAGTCTAAGATCCGAATAGGAAGCGGGCTGCACTTATCTGCTTACCGAATAAAAACTATTTTATATTAGCTTTGTTCGCGGGTCTAGTAATGAACTAATTCTGAACCAGAACGGAACTGGTTTAGAATTGTTTTAAAGCGCATGTCTAGTTATTTATTAGTTCGGAATTTTTATTTACCGCGAACGATTTTCTATACAGCTGATGATGTATTCTAACCTAGCCTTTTGGTTAGGATTTTTCATGGTTAAATTGGATACTACACAAAAAAAAATAAATTCATACAAACAATTGTTATACTGTCGAAAGCCACTCGAGGTCTCTCGGCGGAAGACGAGGGATTCCCTGCCTCCTCTCGTTTTTGACATAAGTATGTGTATTTAATTAAAGATAAAATTCAAACAACAAGAAATTGTAAAATCTTGTAATATTGTCTATATTTTTTAATTAATTAATCTTTATTTATTTTATTGCATACATATATTCATACGGAATACAATTAAAAATCCTTTGTTTATATACGCTCAGAATCACAAAAATACTTAAAAAATATTCAACAGGTATATTAACTCGCATAAAAAGTGGCAGAAACAAATAAACTGTAATACAACGGTTTATTTCTGTACCACAAAAACAGAAACCAGCTGACCATGTCGACAATGCGCATGAAATTCCGAACTGAACTTTTAGTTCGAACAAAAATCCCAGGACTGCTAATCAGGTTACGAACCGGTAACGAACTGATTCCATTGTAACCCGCGAAAGCTGCTTTTTCACTGCGCATGCGAATAGTCCCAGAACCGGTTCAGAATCGAACCCGCGAACAAAGCTATTAAATATCGTATTGCTACATTGGTATTGACCATTTTGTGACCAATTGCACCCTTTTTGATTAAGCCATGTATCAGTGGAACACCTAGCCTCGGGTTTTTGAGGGAGCTTAAGCCCCAGTCTATAGAAAATATTTTTCGAAAAACTCTAATATACAAGGTGTCTCTAAAAATGTATACAAAATGCTGCCACAAACTTGGGCCAAAATACATACAACTTATCTAATATAACTTTCCTAAGTCAAGTCAAGATACAGGGTGTCAAGCTTTTCCTTTTTGTTTAGTTATTTTTAATAATACATTTTTTTGTACAAAATTCTGGTTTAGAGGTTTTTTCAAGGTGAGGAATCAAAAACTGTTTACTGCAGGTGGCTCCCTCCACGTTCATATTTTCCACAAATGATTTGGATTACTTGCAGGGCTACGAACTGAGAAAAGTGAAACTGATCATGTCTCGAAAGAATACCACTCTGGTATACATATTTTTTCAAATTGAAGAGCGCAGAAAATGGGGTAAGAAATTGAGATACATAATTTCGATAATATGAAAATGTTTTAACAAGTATAGTGATTTTTTTATTTTCAAATAAATTCATACTAATAACTACATGTGCAAAAACCCAACATTATTCGCAATATTTTTTTTGTGTATTGATAAGACATTTTACAAACACGAGTTATTTATTATTTTAAATTGCGATCTTATCAATTGACAGTTTTTTAATCCATACCTAAAAGGATTTTTTTAGATAAAGTAATTTTATAATACCATTAACAAACACAGGCGCTTTAAGAAAAAATAACTTTTAGGAATGTTATCTCTACTTAAAATATGCTTATTTATGAAAAAATCGATACATGAGCAGGCGCTTTTTTGGGTCATATTTTGTGAACAACTAATTGTGCTTCGCTATGGAATGTGTCACATTAGTTGCTTTCCTTTTGTAACTTATCTTAGCTCAGCAAAGCAAAAATCTTAGCTGAGCCAACAAATAGAAGAGGTGTAAGAGGAACCATTTTTTGATATAATTCTATACTCCACCAAATTCTCAACATCTCTTATAACAATAGAAATTTAAAAAAATAGTAAATACTAAGTCTAAAAACGAACACCCTTTAAAGTATTTCTAACCTCGAAATGGACAGGAATACGTCTGACGTACGTGACCTTCAATATTTTATTCTATTCTATTTTTTTCTTGGTTTTGGTCCCTTCAGGTCCAATCCACCACTCTCCCCCTTCCGGTCTATGCTTTCCAGGGCTTCGTCGGCGGAAAATCTGGATAATCGAGCTCGTAGCTCCCAGAAATTTCAAAAAGAAAACAAATAATTCAACGTTCGATGCAATGCATAAATTGTCGACTGTCAAACCAAGATCTGCTACTGGTGTTACGTATAACCTTCACTTTCACTACTGACAGTTCCCATGGCACGCCCATCTATTTCCCGCCATTTGAGAAATACCTCGTGTTCACCACCAAACGGGATACCATCAGCTGATAGGAATCTTCGCTCACAGCGCTTAGATCCAGAAGAAAGATGCCGTCAATTTACCGTGAATCTTTCCTTGATCCTCGAAGGTAAAAAACGTTCGTACGGCACCTCTAACCACCACTCCGGGAAGAACTTTGTAGTCCTCTACGCACGTCCGCACTGTTCGGAGGTCAAACAAAGAGTCTGTGACCTTCAATAACGTAGCAAAAATATTCTTTTAAGTAAGATATCCGGCATACTTAGCCGCGGCAAGAGGGGCGGTATTATTCTTGGCTGAGCTGAGTTCCTATTTTAAAAAGGGAACCATGATCTAAGCAGCCGACTTAAAATTGCTTTTAGGTCCAGAGCGGGTTTCGAATTTTCGAACGTTTTTTTTTAAATATTTCTAATCGATTTTCAATTTTTCAAAGCACCATATACTTTACATTGTTGTAATACCTATTTCTTACACAGTTGAACCCATTGTTAGTTTACATATTACACTAATTACTAACCTAACCTAACTATTAACTAACCTAACCTAACTAAATTTAAAAACAAAACAAGTTTATTTAATTATTTTATTTTACAATAAAAACTTGCGCCGTCACCAAGAAACATGACCGTGAAAGAGGAAAATTATATGATGCAGTGCGCGATGTAGGGTCTGCATAAACAACGTATTTACTAATTCACTCATTGTATTAAGGGTTGCCTCTAGGCAGTGACCGTCTTATGGTTGTGTGTCTCTTTTTAACTTTCTGAATTGCGACTACCTATATGTATGTTTTCTTTTTGGCTTTTATGCATTTTGGACAAGCTAAATTATGACCTAGTGAATTATTTCTGTTCTCGCGAAGGGAGTTTTTGCGTTTGTGCCTTGCTTTGTTAAAAATATTTATTATATTTTTAAATGTTATTATGAATTAAGTAAGTCATTGACCAAATGACATTATGGTCAAGCCGCGCCTGGACATGAGTCGACAAACATAACAAAAGTATAGTTTGTTGCACCGAAAGCAAACTTTTGCTAAATTTGAAGGTTAAAAAGTAAATCCGATAAATAATTACAGTAATATCTATTCTTCTGCCTACACCTCTTGCCAAAATCTTAAATATCATATTACCAAGCTGCGACGTTCCCAAGATATCAAGTTTAGAATAATTTGCTTATAAATGTGATTTAGGATTATAAAATTTAGGCTGAAAAGATAGTGGAGCGACGAGGAAAGCGGCGAGCAAACAGCGCGACATCGCGTCAAAATTAAACCCGTAGTAAAATGAAATGCATGCGTATGAACGCGACTAGTTTAAGGCTTAAACTGATTTCATGAAATGTCGCGCGGTTTGCTCGACGCTATCCTTGTCGCTCCACTATGTTTTTAGCCCTGGCTAGACCAAAGCCTTCTTATGTAAGTTTTTGTCGAGCCGCGCTGCGAACCTCGTTCCTCGTCGAAGAAGGTATTCCAAAGAATCATGTATTTTTGAAAAAGACAAGCTATCATATGAAACTAATAAAAACATATTTTTGTTGGCTTAGTTCTGTAATATCCGTATTTGTCATTAATTTTTTTATCTTTAAAGATATGCAGGACACGAGAAAAAGTGGGATTTTGTTAGAATTAAAATTTATGTCGTACGTCGTACCTTGCAGATACGAAATAAAACCATAGCCGTACTGGGCCCCGGTACAAGTAAAAGTTATGGGCCCCATTGAAACAGAAAAGTCCTCACAAATGTAATTTCCATTAGTTTTGAAAATTATCCTAAAAAAGTTGAAGAGCAAAAAGGAGAAAAGGTTCTTACGTACTGCAAAGTAATATTCTTTGCATACAATAGAGACATTTTGCACCTCTTAAAATAACAGACGTTTTTGGCCTCCTTATGGTTATCGTTATTAAACATAACAATTACGGCAGCAGTTTTAGACAGAGATTTTGCAGCCTCTTTTAAGAAATATATCTTGCGTCTGCGCTTTCGACACATAACCTTATTTTTGCGTGTGGTTCACCCATTTTAAAGTTAACGAAAAATCAGTATTAACTTTTATTCTTCATAAGATATAAATTCATATTTAAATATATGCAAACACTTCTGTTGATTTCGTTTTTTAAAGTAGATGCAAACAATACAGTATAAGCAAAACACAAAAAGTAAGGTTAGGTTTGGTAGTAAAATAAAAAGCAAGTGTGCCAGATTGTAACATCTAAATTAATTACTGATTTAGAATATCCGTAAAAGTGCAAGTCCGTTTTAATTTCCTAACACTATTTGATTTTTATTACTGCTATAGATTTTTCGCTAATTAGAGCCTATGTATAACGTATGATATTTTAATTAATACGGCATTAAAATTTTAACCTTTTAAATAATTGATATTAAAATTTCTACAATCCGGCAACCACGCAGTTTAACAATAACGATAACGATAACAATAAGCTCTTCGGTATTCATCCGTAATTAAAGGAGTCCGGTATGGTTAATAACGATAACGGATCATGTTTGCGTTACTGCGCAGTCTCAGAATAACGTTAACCACAACGGAATTGCAAAATAAGGAGAGCAAAATGTCTCTTAATATCTTCATAATATTCCCTATATTATAATGTGTAAAGCCGGCTGTCGATGAGAGCGGTTTTCCGCTCGCCGATGATAATTCAGCGTTGTGATTGGTTAGTGCAAATTTAAAATGCTTTTCCCGCCAATCACAACGCTGAGCTCCATCCGCGAGCGGAAAACCGCTCTCATGGACAGCCGGCTTAAGGCAAATAAACCGGCCATTTTCTTGTCTTGGACTTTTATCAACAATCTCCTTTTCCTTGTAACTTTTCTTCCTTTTCCTACAGATTTAAAAGTTTCCTTCACCCTAAATACTTGCCCACTTTAACTGGTAATACTTTAGGTTTAGAGTTTTTTTAATTTTCACTAAAATACTCTTTGGCTACTTTTTTAAATAAATCCTTCTTTTGAATACCTATGTACTCATTAAGAGCTTTGACAAAATCTTTGTAGTTGTCAAACCTGTCTACCAGTTATATTTTTGTTTATTGATTAATCAAAAATAAAATATTTAACAATAAAACCACAAGAAAACTAAATAACCCTTACGACACAGCAAAATACATAATTATTAAGGTTAGGTTAACTATTATTCAGCGATTTTTATTAGTCAGCATAGTCGCCAGATGATGAATTAATAATTAAAAATAATATGTGAAGGAAAACCGTGATTTAAGCTGATATGATATTTAAATTGTTTAGACGTGGAGGGTGGAGGGTGGCGGGCACCGCCAAGCCATGTGAAAGACTGTTTTTCAAAGCCGGGTTAATATTAACCGACCGTAGAAATAAATTAAGTGCAAACAAAGCTGAAAAACTAATCTTTCTTAATGCTAATTTTTAATTTTCATTGGGAAAAACGTAAGCTATATATTTTTTATTTTTATTTATTTAAAGTATTTTAAATTTTTATTTTTATTATGCGTTTTCGTTTTGCTTTAAAAAAGTTTTTTATTTTATATTTATCTTTTTTGTAATTGAATTTAAGTTAAAAATGTTAAAATGGTGTTCAATTAATAAAAAATGTGTTTTTATTTTTGAAAGTAGGTAATGAATAAACCCTAAAACTTGATATTATTTTTACATAATAATATTGCAATATATCACATTAAGCTTGTTGTTGTCACACCTTATATAAAAATAATTATTTGAGTTACGAACCCAAAAAATTTAGATTTCGTAATATTGCTGTTAATTTAATTGGCAGCATAATATTTATTTTTATAAAATAAATTTAATATTATGCTGCATGTCAATGAAAACCGATAAGAACTGCATAAATAATATATTCGTATTCGTTGCCAGACACCGAGAGGTGTTTTTATATTTCCATTTTTAGTTAAATATTTATCTATATTCAAGTCACTACAGTGATTAAAATCACTGTTTAAAATCACGGTGATTTAGAAATCACTCTCGCTGTTACCGAAAAATCACCGTATTTCCCTTATAGTTTGTTAAAATAAATCACATTATTATTTTTTTAAAAATAGGCAAAAATTTATAAAGTATGTTCTTTTAGGCCATTTTCCCTATGTTAATAGATAAGACGGCGATTTCTTCTTATAATTGAACATTTGTTTAGCTAGTGCCAAAGAAAAATTAATTCCGGATGTGCTCACCATTTAATTTATTACTTTTGCAAATAAAAGATAGACTAACTCACACACATCTGAGATGACAACCTTGGCAGTGACCATGGAACACGTGTTGAGCTAGGTCAGCATTCCGCCGACGATCGTATATTGTTTTCATGGGAATTACTCGTTTGCACTAATAAGGAAAATCGGTTTCGATCTTGGACTAATTGTACTCGTTGCCTAAATATAATAAATTTCTTTTTGTCGTTGATGCATACGTGGAGGTATTTTTATGGCAAAAAACGAAAGTGCATTTCAAATCGAAAGTCACATTCAAGGAAGAAGTATTTTTGGCCGGAGTACCAAGGTTATTAAAAAAAAAATTAATTGGTTTTGTACAATAAGTATAACATTTAATTATTTGATAGTATTATGTTGAAGAGACTGGGCAATAGTAGGGAGCCCACGATTATTCATGGGGATTTACTCGAGCGTCTTGGAGACCCAATGGGTTGCAAAGCTTAGATAATAGTTTGTTATTTTGAGACTGCGCAGTAACGCAAACATGATCCGTTATCGTTATTAACCATACCGGACTCCTTTAATTACGGATGAATACCGAAGAGCTTATCGTTATTGTTATTGTTAAACTGCGTGGTTGCCGGATTGTAGAAATTTTAATATCAATTATTTAAGAGGTTAAAATTTTCATGCCGTATTAATTAAAATATCATTTATACATAGGCTCTAATTAGCGAAAAATCTATAGCAGTAATAAAAATCAAATAGTGTTAAGAAATTCAGACGGACTTGCACTTTTACGGATATTCTAAATCAGTAATTAATTTAGATGTTACAATCTGGCACACTTGCTTTTTATTCTACTACCAAACCTAACCTTACTTTTTGTGTTTTGCTTATACTGTATTGTTTGCATCTACTTTAAAAAACGAAATCAACAGAAGTGTTTGCATATATTTAAATATGAATTTATATCTTATGAAGAATAAAAGTAAATACTGATTTTTCGTTAACTTTAAAGTGGGTGAACCACAGGCAAAAATAAGGTTATGTGTCGAAAGCGCAGACGCAAGATATATTTCTTAAAAGAGGCTGCAAAATCTCTGTCTAAAACTGCTGCCGTAATCGTTATGTTTAATAACGATAACCATAAGGAGGCCAAAAACGTCTGTTATTTTAAGAGGTGCAAAATGTCTCTATTAATTAGGAACAAAAACCTTAAATGAACATATGCCCCAAGCGTCTTTGTTTTTGAGCTACGGGATGTTAAGAATTAAAAAAAAGTTATAATAACTTTTATGCCAAAAAAGGAATGAAAAAAATGACGCTTATCTTATTTGATTTTTTGGACTAAAGAGTAATGCAAACTGACCACGGATTCGTGATGATACAGCAAACATAAATCAAAAATCCTATGAAAAACCCCTAAAAAAAAACCTAAATATAATAAGAGACATTTTGCACCTCTTATTTTGCAATTCCGTTGTGGTTAACGTTATTCTGAGTCTGCACAGTAACGCAAACATGATCCGTTATCGTTATTAACCATACCGGACTCCTTTAATTACGGATGAATACCGAAGAGCTTATCGTTATCGTTATTGTTAAACTGCGTGGTTGTCGGATTGTAGAATTTTTAATATCAATTATTTAAGAAGGTTGACATTTTAATGCCGTATTAATTAAAATATCATTGATACATGGGCTCTAATTAGCGAAAAATCCATAGCAGTAAGAAAAATAATATAGTGTAAAGAAATTAAAACGGACTTGCATTTTTAAGGATGTTTTAATTCAGTAATTAATTTACATGTTACAATATGGCACACTTGCTTTTTATTCTACTACCAAACCTAACCTTACTTTGTGTTTTGCTTATACTGTATTATTTGCATCTACTTTAAAAAACAAAATCAAGAGAACTTTTTGCATATATTTAATTACCAACATATAACTTATGGAGAATAAAAGTAAGTACTGATTTTTCGTAAACTTTAAAATCGGTCAACCACAGGTAAAAATAAGGTTATGTGTGGCACAGACGCAAGATAAATTTCTTAAAAGAGGCTGCAAAATCTCTGTCTAAAACTCCTGCCCTAATCGTTATGTTTAATAACGATAACCATAAGGAGGCCAAAAAACGTCTGTTATTTTAAGAGGTGCAAAATGTCTCTATAGACTTGGAAAAAAATCTTTAATTTTTAAATAGCCAATAAATCCCCATTAATAATAAAATAACAATAAATTAACCACATATTTTTCCAATGTAAATGTTTTTAAAACTTTAAATGATTCCATTAAAAAAATGTTTTAATTTACGAGTTGTACCAAATAAAATATAAGAGATTTTTCTCAGATTTCACAACACATTTGGAATAATAAAATAGAGAACAGAACAATACAGTAATTAAAACAGTTTATGGAATGTGTTCTGTATTACTATTTTTTATTGTAGATAAATAGGTTTTGTTTCTGATAAATCGCATTATTTTTAAAATAATTCAAATTTCTTGAATTATTTCACGTCCAGCATTATTCACGCAAATATGCGATTTGGTCGAACTGAGATATTTAGAAAACTGATTAGTCTATACCTAATCAGTTTTATAACTCGAACAATCGAACGTTTTTATGATACTGTCTGTTTTTGTACTAAACTATTTCTACAATTTTTTAAATAATGCAATAATTGCTTAATAATAAAGTTTTAATTATTAAAAATATATTACTTAATTATGTCATGTATATCAACATAACTGAATTCCTTTATAAACCTATAGCTTTAATGCATACAGGGTGTCAAGATATGCATTTACACCCCTCTACCCCTTAACATTTTCTATTGTACAAAAATATTATTAGAAATATCAGGCACTACTGTACAAATTATGTGCTACTAGTTGAATTAATAATCGTGGTAAAAACCAAGAAATAATAAAATACCTATGTAGGTCACAAGAGATCTACAGCAGATCTTCTTTCCTTCGTCTCGCACAACTGGAACAAGACTCTTGAGTTTCTAGGTGAGTCCCAGATCGTTGCTCTTGATATATCTAAAGCTTTCGACCAAGTCTGGCATGACGCACTTCTTAATAAACTTCCCTCCTATGGTCTTCCAACTAAACTTTGCTCTTGGCTCTCCAGTTATCTTTCTAATCGACGTATATCAGTTATTGTTGATGGCCACTCTTCAAGCTTTCACGAAATTAATGCTGGAGTGCCACAGGGTTCAGTACTAGCACCAACTTTGTTTCTTCTTCACATCAACGACCTTCTTTCTTCCACAACCAATCCCATTCATAGTTATGCTGACGATAGTACCCTTCACTCCACTTTTCAGGTTCCCAAACCAATCTCTCAACCCGACTTGGAAAGCAAACGCAGGGCGATGCAGATATCTCTTTTACAGGATCCCAATTTGATATTGGATTGGGGCGCCAAAAATCTCGTTCAATTTAATGCATCCAAAACACAATCATGTTCCTTGTTGCGAAAAAATCATCAAACACTAATCCTTTGCTTATGAGTGGCCAGGTTTTGCAGAGCGGAGACACATTTAACCTTGTGGGCGTCACATTTGAGAATAAATTTAACTGGCATAAACACATCGTATCTATAGCCACCGCGGCTTTAAAAAGCTTGGATTTCTTTTCCGAGCCAAAAAGTATTTTTCTCCTTCCAATTTATACACTTTGTATGTGTCCCAAATTCGACCCTCTCTGGAATATTGTTCTCATGTCTGGGGAATGGCATCCCCTACAACCCTCAGCATTCTTGATGCCATTCAAAGAAGGGCTGTTCGTCTTATTAATGATCCTTTACTTACTCAAAGACTTCCTTCTCTTGCCCATCGTCGAGCTGTGGGAGATCTATCGCTCTTCTATAGATACTTTTACGGCTTCTGCTCCGACGAATTATCCAGTATAGTTCCTCCTCTTGCAGCTCCCAACAGAGAAACTCAGTGGTGCCGCGCGTATGCATCCCTATACAGTTCAATTGGACAGGCCCCGAACTTCCCATTTCGTTCGTTTTTTATCCCTAGGGTTTCTAGACTGTGGAACCTACTGCCAGCGGAGATCTTTCCTTCCCCCAAATCTTCAAGTTTTTAAGTGCCGTGTTAACAAACTTTACCCTGTTACCCTGCTTAAGACACCCACGGTACGTTAGTATTTAGGCTTTCAGCCTTTGTGGATTGTCCAAAGATAAAAAAAAGGTAAACCCCAGGGTCGGTCATAGGGGGACCAAAATGGGGCCATGCCCCCCTTTTTGTGCCACATCCTTTGTAACCGATGTTTTTTACCTTAACACACCTTATCTCATATATGGGATTTAATGATGATATGGTCCCCCTCCGGAAAGTTGATATAACCGCCCCTGGTGAACCCCCTGTCTCAAGAGTTTAGTGTAATTTAGTTAGGTTTTGTGGAATCGTTTTAATAACTTTTAGATACTGAAACTGAAATAAATTAAAAAAATAAACAAATCTACATCAGCTCACAATGGAGTAAAATTCTGTTGTAAATATACCTAATTTTTTCAGTGCAGCTTCATATTAATTTTTAATATTTTTTCATCTTAAAAATATTTAACGATGTAAACCAATAGGTATGATAAAAGAGATTAAATAATTGACATAAAACTATTTTTATAAATTGTGGACATGTTCCTTAAAAAAACACTGCTCAAACTAATTATAACAAAATAAAAATAACACAGGTCCACAAAATAAAAAAGGTGGTCTGTGCTGGGTATCCGACAAAACTTTTCTCACATATTTTTCCCGCTGAACACACATCTAAAGTCAATACTGCAAAAAACCAAATTTTTGGTGCCAGGGAGAGGGGGTATGTTTTTTAATGGAAAGAAAAGTTAAGTAGCACTTCGATTTAAATGCCCTTTAATACTCACTTTGTTTTTGAAACTCGGTCCTGCCGTTCCAGACTTAAAAGCTAATATCATTAAAATCTCACGTTTTGTACAGTATTTTGGCCAAATTTTAAATGGTTCTAAATCTGGAACGGCTGTGCTGATTGTCCAACTGGACAGGCCCCGAACTTTCCACTTTGTTCGTTCTTTTTTCGCTAGAGTTTCTAGAATGTGGAACCTGCTGCCGCGGAGGTATTTCCTTCCCCCAAATCTTCAAGTATTTAAGTTCCGTGTCAACAAACTTCCTCTTACCCCGCTTAAGACACCCACAGTACGTTAGTATTTAGGCTTTTAGCCTTCGTTGTTTGTCCAAAGACTTGAAAAAAGTTTTACCCGTAGTTTTGACTTTAGATTCGTGTTTAGAGGAAAAAATTACCTACATGAGAAAATCTTGGTCCAATACCCAGCACAGACCACTTTTTTTTATTTTGTGGACCTATGTAATTAGTTATGACTAAATAAACAGCAACAAACTAACCAGAACTAACCGGTACCAACAATATTATCCTGGTACCAAGTTGCCGCAATAAAAAGTTCAACATCATTGTATGTGGTTCCTATTAGGCAAGTGTGTTTTCCATTAAATTATTTATTTGAAAGCCCGTAAACCATGTTTATTAGCGATTTTCTGACTGTTGTAGAATTTCCTATTTTAAATTTTAAAAGTAAATATTACCTTAAGAAAAACAAATTTGAATTAACACTTAGGATTTAGATTTGCAAGTAATGATATTGTTTGAAATTATAAATATAAAAGCAAACATTAGCTAATATTACTAATAGTATTGATATTTTTAAACAAATATTATCAGTGCCGGATTAAGGCTATCTGATGCCCTAAGCAATTCGGTCGTGTGGAGCACCCTAGGATATGCTACCTTTAAACATTTATTTTGCATTAAAAATTTATGAGAAGCAAAAAAATAAAAATAAAAAGTTCCTCACTTTTACAAAACACAAACACAATTAATTGTGCTTTTTTGTACTCTTTATGGAGCCCTTTACAACATGATGCCCTGAGCAATTACTTAAGTTGTCCATAGGTTAATCCAAAGGAATTGTGGTGTACAAGCAGATGGAATTGGATAAAATTATGTCAAAATATGGGAAATTGCGTGAATTTGGGGAAAGTAAAGTGGAAGTAATTGTGGTGGATTTGTGTGAAATTGTTGTGGAATTGTGATGGAATTATATGTATATAATTGTAACATTAATTTTACCTCGTTTCTTGCGTTTCTTTAAAGTGCAAGCCCTTTTTTTTGCTCCTTATTTTTTCTTTATCATATAAAATTACAAAAAAGGCGAAAAAGCGGCTTTGATCCGCCATTTCATATCATCAATTTCCAAAATTAAATTGTCTTGGAATTGTAAGAAATTTGTGATGGAATTGTGTGAAATTGTGGTGTATAGTTTTTCGCCCAAATAAGCTTCGTCGGCATGATCTACTAACAAGAATAACTCCTTAAAAAGTCGATTGCCTGCTATACAATAAAACGATAAACGGTAGTCAGACACAGTCGTATTATACCTTCACAATACGACCGTGCCCTCCCGACTACCGTTAATCATTTTATTGCCAAGGATATTCCCTATCTTTAAGGGTTTATTTTATCAGTACATCATACCGACATAGCATAAAACTTTAAGCAGACTATACACATTTTCGCCAGTGGTTTACCCCTTAAAACTTTAAATAGACTATACACATTTTCGTCAGTGGTTTACCCCTCAGGTTAATGCGGCACTGATGGCTAAGATTATAAATGTATGCAAAGTATCAGTAAATGCGACATCAACTAAACCAAAACATCATGCTAACATAAATTCTGCCACTAGTACCTTTAATTTATAAGTCACTTATTGGCTGCAACTTCCATTTTAATGAAATTTTATATATCTATGGAGGTTTTTCGGCCGCTGATCATAAATATTTTAAACTTATCCTATTTTCACTATATTCTTCCTTCTTTTTGCATAAAGTTCTTGATTTAAACCTAAAGTGGCACATGATATTTAATTTTTATCTTTTAAAACCCCGTTTTTCTATATTTTTACACTTTTTATCAATTAAATTGCGAAAGTTCACTTTAAAAACGCTGCAACCATGTATACACGGTGTCACCATGGCTTGCTGCGACAAAAAGATTTAAAGTAAAGCTATGCAATTTAATGCAAAAATTGGCTGGCTATAATACGTAGAAAAACGGAATTTTGAAGAGGTGTAAATTAAATATTGTGTGCATTAAATTAACAATTATGTGCAAAATAAAGGGGAATATAGTGAAAATAACATTAGTTTAAATTTTACGTTTGATGATAGATATTTCGAGAACAAAACGTTAAAGCCAAAAAGATTCATAATCAGCCCCAAAAACCACCCATACCAAATTTTGTCAAAATCGGAATTGCGGATACTTTTTGAACTTGTTGACTACATCATAGCAACTCAACCAAAAATATGTGCTATAGGTGTTTAGTTTTTGTGAATAACAACTTTAAAATAATAACTTTTAAGAAATTTGGGAAAAAGTTTCTAAAAAGAAGGAAATTTTCAATAAAAAGTCCCGACTCCCGGAATTTTATCTCCATCATTTGTAATGTTTTTTAACGCTGAAAATGGGGATCCGAGAGCTCGTTACGGCATTTCATACGGTCTAAAATCCGATATACCACTTAAAATATTTTTTTAGCAATAAATAACAATTTAAAAATTTAAATAGAGATATTTTGCACCCTTATTTTGCAATTCCGTTGTGGTTAACGTTATTCTGAGACTGCGCAGTAACGCAAACATGATCCGTTATCGTTATTAACCATACCGGACTCCTTTAATTACGGATGAATACCGAGGAGCTTATCGTTATCGTTATCGTTATTGTTAAACTGCGTGGTTGCCGGATTGTAGAAATTTTAATATCAATTATTTAAAAGGTTAAAATTTTAATGCCGTATTAATTAAAATATCATTTATACCTAGGCTCTAATTAGCGAAAAATCTATAGCAGTAATAAAAATCAAATAGTGTTAAGAAATTAAAACGGACTTGCACTTTTACGGATATTCTAAATCAGTAATTAATTTAGATGCTACAATCTGGCACACTTGCTTTTTATTCTCCTACCAAACCTAACCTTACTTTTTGTGTTTTGCATATACTGTATTGTTTGCATCTACTTTAAAAAACGAAATCAACAAAAGTGTTTGCATATATTTAAATATGGATTTATATCTTATAAAGAATAAAAGTAAATACTGATTTTTCGTTAACTTTAAAATGGGTGAACCACAGGCAAAAATAAGGTTATGTGTCGAAAGCGCAGACGCAAGATACATTTCTTAAAAGAGGCTGCAAAATCTCTCTCTAAAACTGCTGCCGTAATCGTTATGTTTAATAACGATAACCATAAGGAGGCCAAAAAACGTCTGTTATTTTAAGAGGTGCAAAATGTCTCTAAAAAATTATGGCGTAATCTAGACAACGAAAAAAACCTCGGTAAGAAAAAGAGTTTAGGTATGTCAATTTTTCAAAAAGTTACCTCCCAACAAGCAAGCTAAATTTTGGATCGCTTTTCAGCGTGCAGGATGCTTACTCACGTTCAAAGGTCAAAAGACTTTCTCTTTTTTCGCACACTCTTATAAATCCAATAAACTCTAAAAATATGATATCAGCTCCTTTTCGGTATGTAAAATGTCATTAGCATATTGCGACAAAAGGTCTATTGTATTAAAAGTGTATTGGCCATCGGGAAAATTATTTTCAACAATGCGCCTCTTTGTTGCATCTGCCAGACCGTGCCTCGGTATACAATAAAATAATAAATAATAAGCTAAATGTACCTGCAGCTCATGCAGTGAAGATTTAAAAACTTTCGTCCTCACGATTGCTGGTGCTGCCTATTTCGGAATAATAATCCATTAGTTGATGGTTCGCAGATAGCGAGTAGTCATTATGTACAGGGTGGGCCAAATTCAACGCTCTCGAGTTTCTATACAGGGTGATCATTTTTAAGTATGTACTATTGCTAACTTCTTTATTATTAGAGAAACAAAGTCGGTTAAATTAGCAAAGTAGTAGCATTTTTTACGATGATTAAAGTGGTGCCAACAGAAAAGCTATTGAACATCGGGTTTTCGATTTATTGCCAAAATTATACTTTTTTAAACACCCTGTATATTATATCACTATTCGGAAGATCTATTAAAGACCATTAAAAAATCATTATGTGTTATATACAATTTTTAATAGTTTCGGAAATATAGCCATCCTCGGGAATTTGATAGTAAACTGTCATTTTTTAAATAAAACACCCTGTATATTGCATCACCATTAAATAGATATTTTAAAGAGCTTGAAGAAAATACCACATTTCATTTGATATGTTTATCTCTTATCGTTTAGGAAATATGGCTATTTAAATCAAAACAATAGAAGATATAACGTCTATTTTTGTAGTTTTTGGAGCCCCTGTACAAAACAAAACAAATTTCTCAACGTGAATCTTGTTTTTTTAGAAGCAAAAGCAGTTGCCATACACGACTTTTTGGAAAATTTAAAATTTTGGTCCATTTGTCCTATTGTAAAGCCCATCTGTACAGGGTGTCCCATTTTGGTTGTCCCTTATGGAAAACTTGGAAACCATAAGAGATATTAAAAATCTGATACCCCATCCTCAATTGAACAATTTAAAAAACAGATAGAAGCCGCAATGCGTCTTTAAAATCCTAATTTTTCCAATATTAGACGTCAAAAATTTATTAAACCACCTACTATGATATATTATTTTAATCAGAAAAAAACAAGCAATTTAATTATCTAATCATTTATAGGGTGTCCCTAATAAAAAAAAAACATGTTTGGGTCATATGTCGAAAATGACAGCTCAAAAAAATTTGTTGGCTACGCCACTGGATTCTATGGAAAAAAGTGTCTTTATAATGTGCAATTAGTTTTCTCGTATCTGTAATAACAACAAAGCTACAGGGCCTTTTCAAAAAGTGAAAAAATCGAGAATCACCCTGTATCTCTGAAACGCTTCGCGATAACGATGATCTGTTTTTACCATAAATGTTTTCTCCAAAAAGAGCTCGAGGATGGGGTATCGGATTTTTAATATCTCTTATGGTTTCAAGTTTCCCATAAGGGACACCTTGTACATACTGTATGAATGGAAAGCCATGAAGTAATGATGATTTCGACTGAATTATCACAATTTTTTTCAATGCATTATTTTGGAATTTTAGAGCCAAGATAACATTATTTTTATATGTTTCCTGTATTTTACATAACTTTACCTTTCAAATGATATTAGAGAAATTTTTCTACGACTTTTCGTTCAAAAAGTTATTTGATTTCCGGACGATTTTATACTACATCGACATAGTGGGGCGCCAGGGGCGACCATACTCGTACATAATAGTGCTAATTATTTTTACACCCTGTAAATTAGATAACATAAAAGTAGTAATTTTGGAATAGCTTAAACGCTTAGCTAAAAAAGGTACTCATGTTCGATATCGATAAATTGAAGCGTTTTCGAGAAATACAATATTTTGCTTAAATAAGTTTGTATTGAATAATTTGGTATGACAGTTTCACATTGGATCCCTCTAAATTTATCTTCTTTCTAAAATCAGTTATATAAAGCTTTTAATACGCCAGTGGCAATATAGTTATTTAAAATTCTATTCTTAATAAATTTTCAAATGATATTTTACCTAAAAATGAAAAATAAAGGTGGTTTACTCTTGGAGACAAATCATGTTTTTTTTTTAAGTTTTAGCTTACCCTGTGTATAAAATTAACTTTTTTTTGCAAACAAAAATCTTTATCAACAATTTTTTTTTATCCATTTATAAACCCCATCTGTGTGACAGTCTGCATACGTTTCTCCTTTTAATCTACTTAACCGCACCTATATGCTGCTTCTTTCTTTGGTTTTAATGCATCTTGTATAGAAGGAACAGTTTAAAAATGTAAATTCGGTGCTCTATGATAAGAAAAAAAATCACAAAAAAAGTTTAAAGCAAATAAATCGGCATGCTTGTCTTCGCGGCCGCCTTTGCTATTGGTAGGGGAGCCCATGAGGGGATTTATGAAGTTACTACAGCGCGGCAGATTAATATACCGGAGGATACCTTGTACCCGATTAAATACCTCCACCAAATATGAGCCCCATATACAGGGGCGATCGTAAAAACAAAAATATATCCATCAGAAATTGTCGTGCGCGTCAGATTAAGATAGGGTGAGTTAATTACATGCTAAAGAGTGTATATTTCACTAATCTGACAATTTGAGAGTGACGTAAAGAAAGCGGAGGGCTACAAAGTTGTAAAAAAAAACGTCATTTTGACATGCTCGAGCGTGGTTATTTTTATTTTTATTTTGAAGAAAATAATTCAAGGATAACAAAAAATATATAATTCAATACGATTTGAACGATTTCCACAAGCCGAAATAATAAAAATATTTTTTGACATACTTAAAAGTCTATAGCCGCTTAACGCCCCGATGAAAAGGTATACATTATATAACATTTTTTCTTCTTATCATCTAAACTTTGCAACCCAATAGGTCTCTATGACGCTCGAGTAACTGCAAATTTAGCATCTTGGGCTCCCTACCAACTAGCAAAGGCGGCCGCGAGAGACAAGCATGCCGATTTATTTGCTTTAAACTTTTTGTGATTTTTTTCTTATCACTAGAGCACCGAATTTACATTTTTAAACTGTTCCAAGATTCTATACAAGATGCATTAGAAACCAAAGAAAGAAGCTGAAAGCATATAGGTGCGGTTAAGTAGATTAAAAGGAGAAACGTATGCAGACTGTCCACAGATGGGAGTTTATAAATGGATAAAAGAAAATTGTTGATAAAGATTTTTGTTTGCAAAAAAAAGTTAATTTTATACACAGGGTAAGCTAAAACTTAAAAAAAAACATGAGTTTGTCTCCAAGAGTAAACCACCTTTATTTTTTTTTTTTTTCATTTTGGTGCAAATATCATTTGAAAATTTATTAAGAATAAGAATTATAAATAACTTTATGTGCCACTGAGCGTACTAAAAGCTTTATATAACTGATTTTAGAAAGAAGATAAATTTAGAGTGATCCAATGTGAAACTGACATACCAAATTATTCAATACAAACTTATTTAAGCAAATATTGTATTTCTCGAAACCGCTTCAATTTATCGATATCGAACATAGGTACCTTTTTTTAGCTAAGACTTTAAAGCTATTCCAAAATTACTACTTTTATGTTATCTAATATACAGAGGTGTAAAAATAATTAAGCACTATTGTGTACGAGTATAGTGCCCCTGGCGCCCCACTATGTCGATGTGTAGAAAATCGTCCGGAAATCAAATAACTTTTAGACGAAAAATCGTAGAAAAATTTCTCTAATATCATTTGAAAGGTAAAGTTATGTAAAATACAGGAAACATATAAAAATAATTTTATCTTGACTCTAAAATTCCAAAATAATGCATTGAAAAAAAATTGTGATAATTAAGTCGAAATCGTTATTATTCATCTTACCATTCATACAGTATGTACAAGGTGTCATATGGGAAACTTGGAAACCATAAGAGATATTAAAAATCAAATACCCATCATAAGAGCTCTTTTTGGAGAGAAAACATTTATGGTAAAAACAGATCATCGTTATCGCGAAGCATTTCAGAATACAGGGTGATTCTCGATTTTTCACTTTTGAGAAAAGGCCCTGTAGCTTTGTTATTACAGATACGAGAAAACTAATTGCACATTATACCATCTGTTTTCAAGTTATAAGCCGTCAAAGTTCAATTTTTATTTTGTTTTTCGCCATATTGCATTTATTTTTTAACCAATCCAGTTGCTTTGCAGATTCCAAAATTTTAGGACAAAAGTACTTTTTTAAATACTGCCAAAGGGCACTTTAAATGAATTTAGTCATAACTCTTGGGACGCACTGTATATGTTTTTATTGGCTGAGAATATAGTAAAATTTGACCAGTAAACGTATGCTCGTCTCTGTACGGCCACGCCGGCAAAAATGTTATATGGGAACCCACTAAACATTTTTCTTTATAATAATTTTCGAAATTGTCAAATATAACGGTAACTTTCTCTTGTGCAAAATACATTTTTTGGCACCTCGTACACTACTAAAAAAATCCGATGGCTGTATTTTAAGTTTATGAAACAACCCCTTTTTTGAACAAGGAATCATCTCCTAAAATTTTTCGCATTTATTTTGATACACCCTATATGTGGTATAAAACGTTTATTTTTCACTTAAATTTAGTGCCAAAAGTTTGGGAGTTATACTTGTGGTTACACAAAAACACAAATCTGTTTTCCTAATTTCTTTCAAGTACGAGTTCGAGTTATTGCATTATTTCTTTCAGTGAGCACTAGGTGCAATTTATAACTGTCTGTAAATCTAAATCCCAAGTTCAACACCACACAAAGTTTGCACTTGTCATATTTGAAAAAGCGAGAATATGAGTAAATGAGGAAAATAAGCAAAATCTCAGATAAAGCCGCCGATGCAGACAAAATTTATTAAAACTGATTTAAACTTTGTCAGGCGTTTTACTATGGTCACAGAAATAGACACCGTTGTCCCTACATGGACCCCACTTCGCTGTTTTAATTAAAACAAAACTTTGATGAGATACGGCACTCATCTGCATTTTTATAAAGCAATTTTAGAGTTAAAATTAGAGACATTTTGCACCTCTTAAAATAACAGACGTTTTTTGGCCTCTTTATGGTTATCGTTATTAAACATTACGATTACGGCAGCAGTTTTAGACAGAGATTTTGCAGCCTCTTTTAAGAAATTTATCTTGCGTCTGCGCTTTCGACACATAACCTTATTTTTGCCTGTGGTTCACCCATTTTAAAGTTAACGAAAAATCAGTATTTACTTTTATTCTTCATAAGATATAAATCCATATTTAAATATATGCAAACACTTCTGTTGATTTTGTTTTTTAAAGTAGATGCAAACAATACAGTATAAGCAAAGCACAAAAAGGAAGGTTAGGTTTGATAGTAGAATAAAAAGCAAGTGTGCCAGATTGTAACATCTAAATTAATTACTGATTTAGAATATCCGTAAAAGTGCAAGTCCGTTTTAATTTCTTAACACTATTTGATTTATTACTGCTATAGATTTTTGGCTAATTAGAGCCTAAGTATAAATGATATTTTTCCGGCATTAAAATTTTAACCTTTTAAATAATAATTGATATTAAAATTTCTACAATCAGGCAACCACGCAGTTTAATAATAACGATAACGATAACGATAAGCTCTTCGGTATTCATCCGTAATTAAAGGAGTCCGGTATGGTTAATAACGATAACGGATCATGTTTGCGTTTCTGCGTAATCTCAGAATAACGTTAACCACAACGGAATTGCAAAATAAGGGGTGCAAAATGTCTCTATTGTCAAAATTTTTTAACTTTAAAGTATTTTTCTAATCAAAATAATATTTTCTCCAGAATTAAAAAGTTCATTAAACATTTAAAGAAAATTAAAACTTTTATACAGGGTGATTCAAAATCGATCACGAAACTTAAGGGGTGATTCTACTTGACAAAATAAGGGTAGAGCTGAGAATTTTTATAAACCGTACAAAATACCATTCATTCGTGTTTAAAAAAAAATTAAAAATACAAGGTCACCAGCCAACATTAAAAAAGGACTAATAAATACTATTTTGCTCGGTTTATTAAAATTCTCAGAGATAAGGTGACCTTAAATAATATTGTTTAGCCGTGTTTTTTCGAAAATCGTGTACTTTAGGTATAGGACATGATGCATGAAACATATGTAAAATTCCACGCGAAATTCAAAAATGAAAATAAAAGGTGCTTTTATTTGAAAAATGAAGTTGATAGTCGAAACTTATTTTTGAGCAACCCTGTATATACAAACTTCACGTAGAAAAATGCGCATTTTGAAATAAAAATCGACGGCTCGGAGTGTTTTGCTAAAAACCCATCGCTTAATTTTAAATGAATTTAGACGTTACTTTTAGGACGCACTGTATGTCTATCGGAGTGCCGATGTTTCCCGAACCATACTGTAAAGGAGCAAAAACTACCACTTTGAATTATCCCACCGGGTCCAAGAGTGCCATAATTGAACCCTCTGAGACAATCAGGCAAAAGCCTAAATCCTACCGAACAGTATTTTACAGATAAAAAATAAAATAGTGTCTTACCTGACAGATTGACTTGTTTTGCTATTTCATTCCAAGCTCTTTCTGTGTAATTTTTTCGCAAATATTCTTTAAAAGTATAATTATAGAGTACAAGACGTTTTTTAACCTTATCCACAAATCTAATATTTAACAAATCTAATTTGGTGTAGGGTATCTCAAAGTATATCGCTTTGGCTTTTGACGGCAGTACTCCAATATACCTGCCGACAGCAATAAAACTGCGGATCAGTAGGTATTTAAGGGCAAAACATTAGGAACGGACTCTAATAATATAAAGATTTATAATTTATTGTTTATTTAAGTAGGTATAATCTTAAAATTACATTAAGGAATTAAATATATGCAAAGTTTTAATAATTTTAAATAAATTTATAACTATATTATCTATACGTAATTACATTTTTATTCAAATATCTAAAT